>JAZBGY010000319.1:0-42810 GCA_037414755.1 Lydus trimaculatus | reverse complement strand
AACATCATTTCACCAGTTAATGGATCTTTCATTACAGCAGCTGTAAGACCAACACCAGATGAACCACGTCCAGTTGTATATTGACTTCTAGGTGCTAAACGATCAATATAACTTAATAATTGTGATTTAGCAACACCTGGATCGCCCATTAAACATATATTGATATTACCACGTATTTTCATACCATCAATACAACGATCCACACCACCAACTAATAATAAAAGTAAGGCTTTTTTTACATCTAAATGACCATAGATTTCTGGTGCCAATGACATTGCTAATTTTGTATAGAAATCATCTTCTGTTAATCCAGCTAGTTCATCTGGTGTTAATGTTTTTGATAAATCTTCATCTTCTGCTGTTTTATTTAAAGAAATTATACGCTGAAATGTTTTTTAATAAATACTATTTGTTCAAAAAAATCAAATTGTATATATTACATGAGCTTCCAGATAAGTATCCGATAATAGACCAGAAGAAATCTGTTTAAATCCTGTACGTAATAATGGTAGGAAGATACCAGTGATGGCAACATGATCCCCAGGTAGTGCTTGACGTGTAACTTCACCACGACAAAATACAGTTAAACTACGCGGTATATGTCCTACTGGTACTTGATCCGTCTGAAATCAATTCAATTGATTAACAATTAGTTTGTGATATGGAACTATTTACATGTTCTTGAATTTTAATTTCTTGAAATTTAATGAATTTTGAACCACGTGTTTGTAGATACAATCGTCCACCAGATTTATTAATACGACAATCCTCACTTGGACACATAATAACCGGCATAAAACTCAATCCATTTACAGGTTGATATGTTTCAGCACCACATTGATCACATGTATATGTGGCTACACACATCATTGGTTTAACTTCTGTACTTTTTGTAACAATACCACGTACAGTTACCAATTTACCAATATGTTCAGCTTTAACTTGACGTATTGGTAGACTTTTATTATTTATTGAAAGATCTTTAAAATATATCTCACTACAAATATACAAATAATTAATCGATGAAATTAGAGAAATAGAAAAAAAAAAAAACAATAAATACTAACAATCTTTTTAATAATTCTGATGGGAATTTGTTGTGTACATCACGTTGTTCTGTTGGTTGTCTTAAACGTTGTTCCATCATTTGACGATGTTGTATATAAACATCAAGTGCATCTTTTGCAACAACATCATGTTGTATAAATGTTGGTAATAAATCGAATACAATATCTGATATTAAATTTGTATAACGTCTTGTATTATTCAATATAGCATTTGTTAGATTTTCATCAAAATCATTTACATCATCCAATTCTATCCACATTGCTATTTGTTCACGATGTGCTAATTTTGTTAATTGATTGGAATATTTGAAATTTTTATTACCGCTATCATCTTGCGTACAAAATTCCAAGAAAAACGTACGAAGACTTTCTACAAATTTTTTGTTGAATTAATTTAAATTAATTGATTCAATTTTATAAACAACAACAATACCTCGATCTTTTTCATAATCACGACGTGCCATATTATCAATTAGAAACACAACTAAACAATTAATAAAACGTTTTTGATCAAAAAAAAAACAAGCGTCCCTCAACTGTTAACAACCACAACTTTGGCGCCAAAATAAACACAGGTTACTTTTTAGGGGAATTTGTTTGTTGACTTGGTGATTTTACTGATTGTCATTAAATGGCGCCAACTTTAAAATATTGTGACACAAAAACTGTTCCACATTTTTATTATTTATTGAGAATGAATACATTGATAGCAACACACTAAACAATTAATAAAAAAGCGTTCTTATGTGTACTCAACTGTTAACAACGGCAGCTTTGGCGCCAAAATAAACAGGTTACTTTCTAGGGGAATTTGTTTGCTAACCTAGTGATTTTGTTGATAGTCATGGCGGTAAATTCAAAATATTGTGACAAAGAATTTTCCACATTTTTATTATTTATTAAGAATAAATACATTGATTCGTAGTTTAAATTTACCAGTTCTCTTTTCCACTTTGTAAAATTAATGAAATTAATTAAAATTAAACTAATCTTATTTAATTAAATTTGGAAATTATTCACCTATTTGTATTGTTTTTGTGTTAAGAATGTGCAATTATTAGAAAAAAAACCTATTAGATTGTCTTCTTATTATAAAATAAATATCACTAAATATCAACAAATTATTTAAAAAAAAATGAATGAATGAACCAAGAAATAATGAAATATGAAAACAATCACACAACATCACTATTATCTGCTTCTGCTGCTGTTGTTGTTGTTGTTGTTGTTGTTGCTATAGAACTGGTTTTAAACTAAATGATAATTTCGGTCTAGAATTATTTTTGCCTAAAATTTTCTTTTGTTCTTCTTTAACACGTTTCTCATGTTCTTTTCTTAAACGTTGTCGTTCTTCATCCATTTTCCTTTGTTCTTCTACCATAGCTAAACGTTCTTCAGCCTAAATTTATTCACAAAATCATAATAGATTTTTGTTTCGATATTAAATAACAACAAAAATTACCAATTTCCTTTGTGCTTCCTCAATTTTCCTTTGATTTTCTTCTAATATCTTTTCAACCATTTGTTGTTTTCTTTGTTCTTCTTCCTATATAGAGAAAAAGATAAATTAAAAAACATTTAATAACATAAATTGGATGGAATTGCTGCTGTTGCTGTTGGCCCGGCCATGCCATATTTTTTATAAATATATTCGATATTAGAAACACAATCATACATTAATTCCACATACACTCCCACACACACATACATACATACACAGACACAAGCAATTGAAGAATTGAACAAAAATATCAAACAACTTTTGTATTTCAATTAATTTCTTTTAAAAAGTAACTGAAATACAAAGTTTTTTTTTGAATCGAAAAAAACTGTTCTGTTACACATAATTTAGGCATGGCCTTGTTAAAATCATAACAAAAAAAAATAAATAATACAAATCCTAAAGTTTAAAATAGTGTAAATTTTATAGAGAAAAAAAAATGATTTGATAATACCTGTTCCAGAGGGTATTTTGTGTTGTCCTGTGCCTCACCAGTCCACCATTAAATCACCATTTATGTCCTTCATTATTTCTCAGTGAGTGCTGACCCTTTAGTTTACATGCTATTGGCATATTTAATTACAAAACTTTTGTTCGGGACAATTTGTGTGTATGTAGACACTCATCTATATATGTATAAGTCTACCTATGTTTTTTTTTTGTTTTTTAAATATCGTTGTCTTGTGAAGAAAAAATGGGTAGGTTGTTTGTTCTTTATGGGAATTTGTGTAAAAAACTACATAAATTCGATATAAATTTGAGCAAATTATTGCCACAAAAGTATATTTATTCTCAAAGCATAAAAGCAATCTCATCATCACATAAATTGTAGTAGTTTTACACAAATATTTCTATATATTTAGTATTTCAAGTAGGAAAACAAATAACAATAATAATAATAATGGGTAGTTTGATATATAAATATAATAAAAAAATATATATAGTTCAAAGACTAAAAAGATTTAAAAGTTGGCCGGTGGCCTAAACCTTATCCTTACCTCTCTTCGTTTCTCTTCTTCACGTTGTTTTTCACGTCGTCTTTCTAAATCATCCATCATTTGTTTTTCCATAATACGTTTAGCTTCTTCAACACGTTTCGTTACTTCAATTTCAATTTCATCTTTACGTTTTTCCAATTCATCTTCAACACGTTTTTTAACCAATTCTTCAATACGTTTTGCTGTCTCTTCTTCAATTAAACGTTGTTCAGCTTCACGTTGCCGACGTTGCCGTTCAATTTCAGCTAAACGTTCCACTTCATCCATTTTATTATGACGTGTACGATTATGTTTTTTATGATTATGATGATTATTATGACGATTATTTCGTATTAAATCAATTGATGTATCACTACTTGATGTTGATGAAATTGAATGTGAACGTTTACTACAACAAAAAAAAAAACAAATTAGGTGAAAAATATGAAAAATTCATCAATTTATACCGTGATGATGATGATGTTGATGATTTTGAATGTTTCTCTTTGGATTTTTCTAAATTTTTATAACTTTTACTATGGGATGTTGACCTTCTTTCAGAATGATCACGAGATTTGCTACGTTTATGGTGTTTGCTTTTATGATGTTTTTTTGGTGATTTACTACGTGATCTCGATCGACCCATTTTATGATTTATTTTCTAAAAAAATAATAAAAACAACAACAACAACAATTGTTGTCTTTGACCACAAGAAAATTTTATTTTGCACCACCAGAGAAACTTCAATAAAAAAATTGACGTTTCTACAACAGCGACATCTATCGATTTAATATCAAGATTGCCGGACTAAGCGCTATCTAGGCAATTTACCATCAACTAAATGGTTGTAGGGCGATATACCTGACCGTACAATAATGAGTTTTTTATAAATTTTTTGATCGATATCGGTAGATGACATCTAAAAGGAATCCCCTAGGTGAGGAAAAATTCAAAATTATTAATAATAAACAATTTATTTAGCAATAAACATCTCAAAAGTAGCCGGCAACGCCGCAAATATCAATGGAATGAAGGTGGCAGCATTGCAAATGACATTCGCGCGAATGTCATTTACGACGTTGCCACTTCACTAGATTTACATTTGCAATGTTGCTATCAACTTTTGTAATGTTTATTGTTAAATAAATCATCTATTATTGATAATTTCAAGTTTTTTCTTCCCTAGCTATAATAAAATTATAGATAAAAATGATTTCGTAAAGCAAAAATGGAAACGATAAATTTTCCTTAATGGAAATCTGGCAACCGCGCACTACATACTATGGTCACTTATGTCATTGTGTGGCGGGAATTCTAACCTAATTTTGTGCAATTTGTTTATTTTCGTTAATTGTTGTTAAACGAAAATTTGGCATTTCTATGGATTTGGTGTGTTTAAATACAATTGATTGTCAACAAGGGGCTGTACGAGCAGTTCGTTTTAATGGTAAAATTAAAAATGTTTCTACAAATCATTTTTTTTAATAATAAACCATTTTCCAAATTAATTAATTAATCAAGTTGATGGTTCTTATTGTATGACATGTGGTTCAGATAAAAAATTAAAATTATGGAATCCATATCGTAATTTATTATTGAAAACTTATGGTGGTCATGGTAATGAAGTATTAGATGCATGTAGTTCATGTGATAGTAGTCAAATTGTATCATGTTCATCTGATAAATCAATAATAATATGGGATGTATCAACTGGTCAACCATTAAGACGTTTACGTAATCATGCAGCTAGTGTTACATGTGTTAAATTAAATGAAGAATCAACAATTATTATATCTGGTAGTTTAGATAATTGTATTATGTTATGGGATATTAAATCACGTAATAATCAACAACCCATACAAATATTACGTGATGCAAAAGATTGTATAACATCTATACAAATTAGTGATCATGAAATATTAACAGGTAGTGTTGATTGTACAGTTAGACGATATGATTTAAGAAATGGACAATGTTATGCTGATTTTGTTGGTGGTAAGTGAGAAGTTTTTAATGGAAAAAACTAACAACAATTTGATTCTTATTTCAAATTTCAGCTGCAATCACATCAGTTGATTTCTCACATGATGGACAATGTATTTTGGTTGGATCAGCCGATAATACAATTCGATTATTTGATAAAAATAGTGGTGAATTATTGGGAGAGTAGGTTTAAATAAATAAATAATAAACAAACAAACAAACAAACAAAAATTAATCCAATATTTGTAGATATTTAGGACATCGTACTGATGATATGACAATAGAAAGTGCAATTATAACAAGTGATAATCATATTTTATCTGGTTCGATTACTGGTGATTTATGGTGTTGGGATTTAGTTAGTGGTAATGTTGTAAAAAAATACCAACATACACCTGGTAAAGTATTGAATTCATTAAGTATCCATCCAATTGAAGATAAAGTTTTAACAGCATCAGTTTGTACAATAAAAGTATGGGGTAAATGTGATGATGAAATAAAAGAACAACATACTACTTGATTTATTGATTTTGTTTTTAATTAATTAATTAATTTTAAAAAAACAAAAACTTATAACAGAAAAACAATGTTTTGTTTGTTAGTAAAAATGTAATGATCACAGTAGTGGTTGAATTTTTGGAATTATAAAATGAAATTTCTACTATTTGCAAGTCGTGTTAAAGCTTCAGCTGCATCTAATTCTTCACGTCCATGTATTTGATAGATTTGTTCGATTTTATTTGATTTCTTTTTCTTTTTTTGACATTTCGGTAAACTCCAATATAAATAATTGTTTTCATTTGGACGAAAATTAGCTGCACTTTCCAACCATTTCGATATCATTGTTGTTGTTGTTGTTGTTGTTGTTGTTGTTCCATCATCTAGATTTTCATTAGGTTTCTGACAATCTTTTAAATATTTCTCCATTATATGATTTTTATATTTATTTGTTGTTTGTGTTGTAAATGGTAATTGAATTTCTGTACTATTTTCAGTTGTTGAACTAACAATATAACATTGTTGATTATTATTATTATTATTATTATTATTATTATTATCGGTATAACAGTGTTGATATTGTGTTATAAAATTCTTATCATTTACAACTTCTTCCCATATACTATCATCTGAACATATACTAAAATGTTCAACATTACCATGTACTTGATTATTATATGATTTAATTAAATCACCCCATGTTTTACGTTGTGGTTCTTTACCAGCATTTTTTAATTTTCTACGCCAATTTGCAAACCAATTACAAACTTGTATATAAGTTAAACCAGTTTGTACAGATAATAATTTCTTTTCATCACGATTTGGATATGGATTTTCACGTCGCCTAATTAGCCAATCTTTAAGGTAACGTTTGATTTCAGGTGTAAAAAGACGTTTTGGTGGACGTTTATCATCACCATAAATACGCCTTAAACAATTTATATATTTATTTAAAATGAGGAGGAAAACAAATATGTTTTATAAAGTTAGTTTTTAAATTAATTAATTAATTAATTAATTAAGAGATTGGGAAAAACCAGAATGTTAATGTGGGGGAGAGGGGGAGAAGATACCACACTGTATCGCATTTTATAATTTCTCTGACCTGGTGTATCTCTTGTTACGTATTGGTCTTCTAGGTCTATCTGCACTTCTTGGTTCCATTGATTTGTGATTTTTTTTTTATTTGATTTTGGCTAATCGAAAATAAACAACAATGTCATTTTATACAACATACATATACACGTTGGAAATTCTTATAGGTGTAATATAAAAATAGATATTGGATAACACTCAAAAACAAGATGGTTGCGTTTTGATGTTTTTTTGTTTTATATATAAAACATGAATGCTTGTAATTGTATTTTTTTGATAAAAATATCCAAATATTTTATATAAATTATCAACAATCTTATTTTGAATGATTGGTATTTAGAAAATTTCATTGTATTGTTGTTTTTTATTAAAACAAGAGTCATATGATTCATTCATTCAAAAAAAAAAACATGATTAATTAAATGATTTTTACAATTTTTCTAATCTAGAAAATCGACTTACTATTTTTCAGAGTTTTGATTAGTGGGGGTATTTATTATTGTTTTGATTGATGTATGCGCCCCGTTTTAAACAAAACATATAAATTGTTCAATTCTATTATCACATAAACAGTTTAATGTTTAATTTGTAACTGAGCCATTTAGCTAAACACGGTCTGGGGACATATCTATATGCTGTTTTATTTTGAGAGATCTTTCAGTCTCCCGCATTGGATGTTTTTTATGTATTATTCTAATAACATTGAATGGATCTCTTCACCTATACTCATCCTTACAAGACATACATCAAGTTGAAAATTAAAATTGTTACAAATCAGTAATGTTTTTAATAAAATAAAATCTGTAAATTGCATTTGTACAGTCGAATGTTCCACCAATTAAACATGCCACCAAGAATTTACAGAGGTACCGCCTGCAACTTGCATAAGACTAGGCTACAGCAGCACTAGACCATGCTTGTTGTGTCAAGAAGGCACCTGTAGGGATGGGGCATAGAACGTAAAAAAACACTTTCTAAGTATCTGTGTTTTAGCAATAGAACAAACATTATTCTATATAGCCCTAATATCAGTACCGACACTGATACTGATTACTTTTAGCCCCCTTTATAGACCAATATCTATGCGCAGGTCGTCTATTGTTTTCTCTTTCTGTTATAACGCGCGCTAAGCGCAACTCCAACATTTTTATTGTATGTATGTATGTATAGGGTAGAGATAGAGGAAAATTGGCACACGTAAATAGATATATCGCGTATATAGCCGCGTAGTTCGTAGTGTGTTTGCCGGTAAACGTTGTTAAATAGACGCGATAACATCAAACACCACGTGCTCCGTGTACTTATTGTTGTATGTTAATGTCAAATTCTAATTGAAAATGAATTAATAATAAAAGGTGGCACAATGACAATAGCAAATGAATTAAATAGTGTTAATGGTAATAATATTGGACCTGTTGCTACTACTACTACTACTACTACTACTACTACTACTGGTGATGCAATAAAACTTAAAAGAAAAATCACATTAATAAATGGTGTTGCATTAATTATTGGTACAATAATTGGTAGTGGTATATTTGTGTCACCAACTGGTGTCTATCAAAGTACAAGATCTGTTGGTATATCAATAATTGTATGGTGTTTATCTGGTATATTTTCAACATTTGGTGCATTATGTTATGCTGAATTAGGTACATCAATTACACGTTCTGGTGGTGATTATGCATATATTTATGTTGCATTTGGACCATTAGCTGCATTTCTACGTTTATGGATTGCTATATTAATTATACGTCCAACAACACAAACAATTGTTGCATTAACATTTGCACAATATGCAACGAAACCATTCTTTTATGATTGTGGTGAACCACCAGAACATGCTATACGTTTATTAGCAGCTGTCTGTTTATGTAAGTATAAAAGTACTAGATAAGTACCGAAAATTAAGAAGATTTAATAAAAGTTTTGAAATTTTAAACCAGAGACCTCTAGCGGAGTGCAATGCAATTTAACTGCAAATGCAATTTTTTGTCATTTTTTTCTTGCAAAACGTCCTATTTCTTATCTATTTAAACACAAAAGTGTAACATTTTCATTGGAAAGTAGCAGTTGTATGATGCAACAATTACAAAACGGTGTGTTAATCTGGAAATTACACCAATGCTCGCCCACCGTTGCGTATGTACACGCAATATTTCAAACAAAACTGTTTCATTTAAAAAATGTGACTAGATTTTTTTTAAATACGTTAGGCCCCCTATACAACGCACTAGTAGTCTGGACCGCCTCTTTAATGGTCAATTCTTTCAAATAAAGAATCAATCAATATTTCTTCATCTTTATCATGGGTCTTATGAAATTAAAAATTGTGATGGACTAAAGACAATTTGGCACCTTAATCATCTATTAGATACCTTACTATTAAATTTACTTGATTCGCCCTCAATAATGACGAAATCTAGATTTGACCCATATATAGGGTTATGGAGAGTCTAGACATAAAAGCACCCTAGCTGCAGCCTGGAAATTACGAGAAATTTTCACAAATTAGCCTTGAATTATAATTGTTTTTTATCAAACAATTTCCAAACTGACTCATTCATCACGTTCTCTTCTCAATAAATCAAATTAACCAAAAACAATACCATTTCTCTCTAGATTTTGATAAATTGTTTGCTCAACGAAGCATATACATACCATACTATAGATAATAATAGAAAGTTAATTGTCTCTTACAGGTCTTTTGACAACAATTAATTGCTTGAGTGTTAGGTGGGCTATGCGTATACAAAGCATCTTTACTGCAGCTAAATTATTTGCACTTGTTGTAATTATTTTAGCCGGACTTTATCATTTAACTACTGGTAAGTTGTTGTCGTTGTTGTTGTTTAGACATTGACATACTTAAAGTTAAACGATAGCAAGTAACAAGTGGTATTTCGTATCTTTCATTTTACAGGCAATACGAAAAATTTTGATAATGCTTTCAATGGTGATTATAGTGTTACATCATTAGCATTAGGTTTCTATTCGGGATTGTTTGCTTTCGGTGGTTGGAATTATTTAAATTTCGTTACAGAAGAATTACAAGATCCTTACAGGTACGTGTATAGATAGATCGATAGTAATTTGGCACATTTGATTAAGTGAAACTTTAGTTGTAATTCAATTATTTTGATTGAATTTGTCTCGTTCTATAGATTGTACATGATTCAACCATTTATTCCTTGAAATGTAATCAACTAACTAATAAATTTAACATTTTCAATATTGTTGATGCTGCTGCTGCGTGATCTTTAAATGGATGAAGGGATCCATTGAATTAAACATTGATTTCTCTTTTCTCCTTTTTTTGTTCTTTGAATAGTACACTTGAAGAACGTGATTCTCCTCAAATTGGGTTACTTAAACATTATACGAGTTTCTTTAGAAATTTTCCGCTATCTACCAGCTTTCATTATTATTTTTTCTTCTCTCTCTCTCAATAACATTTTGATGATCAATAAATAATCCATTAGTATTTCTATATATGTATGGATAGATCATAAAAGATTATTGTTTGATTATTATTATTATTTGTGTTTAATGTCCCATAGGAATTTACCACGAGCTATATGGATTGCTTTACCAATGGTAACTGGTGTTTATGTATTAGCAAATGTTGCATATTTTGCTGTATTAAACGAAAATGAAATGATGAGTACAGCTGCTGTTGCTGTAACATTTGGTATAAAAATGTTTGGTAATTTACATTGGTTAGTACCAATTTTTGTTGCATTATCAACATTTGGTGGTGTTAATGGTATATTATTCACATCATCACGTTTATTTTTAACTGGATCTCAAGAAGGCCATTTACCTAATTTATTCTCATTTATACATGTACGACGATTGACACCAATCCCTTCACTTATATTTACAGTAATTACACTTATTATTATTTGAGGACGTAAATAATTGTTTGTGGAAAATTTCCAGTGTATTACCTCTTTGGCTATGTTACTTGTAAGTGATGTATTCATTTTAATCAATTATTATGGACAAATATTATGGTTATCTGTTGCTGCAAGTATTGGTGGTATGTTATGGTTAAGATATAAAGAACCAAATATGCCAAGACCAATTAAAGTGAATTTAGCAATTCCAATCATTTTCTTAATTTGTTGTGTATTTTTAGTATTATTTCCAATACCCGAACAACCATGGAATACAATTATTGGAGCTGCAATCACTCTATCAGGTAATTTGATATACAAATTTTAAGAAAAATAATAATCAAATTTTTCACTGTTTGTCATTGGAAAAACAATAGGTGTTCCTGTATATTATTTATGTGTGAAACAAAGAGATAAATCGAAAAAGTTTAATAATAATTGTATTAGAAAATTCACGGAATTTCTACAATGTGCGATGGAAGTTACATCAACTGAAACTAAACAAACATTATCACAATCTTAATTTATTTATTTATAATTTTTTTGTTCTCTTGTGATTTTCTCAGTTGTTGTTTTTTTTTTTATATGTGTATTATATAATAATTAATAATAAATGTGTCAGCAAATGATATCATATGGGATTTTTACTACCATATTACGTAAATAAATGCGAGTAGATCGAAGAATCATTGAATGGCTTTTGATTGATACATAAAATCTTAATTATCATGATGATCCTCGAAGTGGATCAATACTCTGGTCGTCTGGTAAATATCTACAGATTTGGTGTTTCCAATAAGAACGTGCGGGAAAAAATACCAACACCACCCACCCACTGCTTATCATATGTTAGAATGAGATAAAATCTATTTTGATCTTTGTCTGATACATTTGCCCGCTGATGTTACACCATGATCATGATAAAGATAGAAATATTTCAATGAGAGTTGTATGATGTTTCGAGGAACATCTAATTGTATCTCATTCTATAATTTATCCGAGTAGTCTGGTAATGTTGGTATTTGTTCCTATGTTCGTATTAGAAACGCAAAGTCTGTATATATACTTTTGATTAGGCAACACAATATACATCAAGTTGATTTGAATTACAAAGACGTCCTATGGACGCTTTTCTTTTTATTAAATTTTTAATTAATTACTCTCAAATCAATCAATTGATTAACAAATCCAACACCAATTACAAATTATTTTTAAAAATAAATTGTTTGAATATTAATGATTTTATATGCCTTTTATGGTAATTTCAATGCTAGGTCAAATCTCAACTATCTCTTTCTGTACATATCTTTTATAAACAATTACAAGTACAATCATAAAATAAACAATACAATGCCAAGTCCAGGTGTTTTTACACATTGTAGCGGGGATATTAACTGTAATACATTACTAATCTATAGGTATAATATCCATGAATCAACCTGCTGTGTGTATACCATGAGTTGTGTCCGTCCAGTATCTACCACCAGTTACAAATTCACTATTTGACCAACTGGTGTTTGAATTGTGTTAAAAATAAAATGAAATATACACAAAATTCAAATTTGTAATTAAATTAACTTATACAACAACATGTTACAGTTTGTGTTCCTCGTAATTGGACTTATTAGTAGTGCTAATTGTCAAGGGTAAATATTGTTGCTAATTTTGTTAAATATTGCGATGATGTCATAAAATCGAGCACATCTAAAAATGATTAAGATCAAGGATATTTATGTAGTTGTTTTTTTTTTTTTTAAATTTAAACAAAGTAGTTTCTCTGGGAGAATTCGCAATATACAGATTGAGACATTTCATCTAGGAACATAGGACCGTTTTTAGGGTACGGGTATTTTGACAAGCCATCTCTTTTCAATCCAAACGAAGGCTATTGGACTGTTCCAATTCTTGGGGTTACTCATATGTTCCTAGATGAAGTGTATGAATCTGTATGTATGAAGATTTAATAAAAATTGTCAAGGTTTTATTAAAATCCATTGCTTTGATTTTGAATCAATTAACTCTTGTAGATTGTTTAGAAAGGAAACAAGAAAAAAAAAACAATTTCCTAGAATAGTTTCACTTTCTTTCCTTATTAGTAGTCGTCGTCGTCTTATTATTGTTTAATCCAAGAAAATATGAATAAACAACCTGACGATGAGAATGATTTCAAAGTGGTTCACCCACGATTATTTTAATCGTCAGCAAAATAACAATATTACGGGGGAAAAAAGCATAGAAATCGATTCTAGAGATTTTTAATAAATGCCACAATTTCAACGTTGCATCAGCAGGAAATGCGCCAAGATAACGCACTTTCTCTACTTTTATTTATAATTTCTTTTAACCGAACTCTACCACATTCACCAATTATTTCACAATTTATTTAATTAATGTGGGCGATAGGTCCGATTTTCGTTCTTATTTACACTTTTTCAACCCACATCTGCTATATGTATATGATAATTTATATGTTTTTCCTATATAGCTTCTACAAGGCTATAGGTCCACGTATAATACGTCCAAATAGTGAATTCCATATCGTTATATCAATACAATCAACATCTGAACCAACAACAGTTACAGCAACTGTACAAGGTACAACAATACCACAAAATGGTACAATTTATACAATTGAAGATCGTGTAATCATTCAACCGTTTACATCAAGAATATGCCGTTTTAATATCGGTGATATACAATATGGTGATTATAAATTAATATTATCTGGTAATGGTGGTATTGATTTTATCACCGATTATCCACTTGAATATGTTAAAAAGAGTTATACTGTATTCATACAAACTGATCGTGGTGTTTATCGACCTGGTACAAAAATTATGTTTCGAACAATTGTATTGAATTCACAATTGAAACCAGCTGCTGAAGTTCGTGATGAATTACTCAATATTTTCGTTACGGTAATCCACATTTTTCAGTTAGATTTACCTGTTGTTGAATTCCAATTATTTATCTGATTCTAGGATGGTAAAGGGAATAGAATAAAAGAATGGCGTAAAGTTGTAGCAAATCGTGGTGTATTTACTGGTGAAATTAAATTGAGTAATAGTCCAGTTTTAGGTAATTGGAATATTTCGGTAACAATTCATGGACAAACATTTAATAAAACAATTGAAATCGCTGAATATATTCTACCGAAATTCTTAATTGATATTCAAGCACCGAAACATTTAACATTTAAAGAAAATCAATTAATTGTAAATATACAATCACGTTATTTATATGGTGGTAAAGTAAATGGTGAAGCTACAATTACAATTTATCCAACAATATATTCAGGTGTTATACAACCGATTTTCCAAAATCCTGTACGTAAAGTTTTACCAATAAATGGTACAATAACTGTACAATTTGATATTGCTAATGAATTGAAATTAAGTGATGAATATGAACGGATTGTTGTTGTTGATGTTACAATTGAAGAAGCATTAACTGGACGCCATCAAAACAATTCAATTGAAGTCCATTTACATAAATACGATTATAAGATTGATTTAATTAAAACTGCTGATTATTTTAAGCCTGGCTTAAAATACACTACTTACGTAATAATAATAATAATTATGAAATTTTTCGTAAATATGATTTAATAATTCATAATTCATATTATAGGTGAAAGTTTCCAATCATGATGGTAGTCCATTGAAATCTGACGAAAATGAGATAGAAGTACGACATGGTTATTCAAGAGAGGATGATATTTATGCAATTGAAAAACATAAATTAGATAAAAATGGTGTTGTAAAACTTGATTATTATACACCAACAACAAATATAACAAATACAACAGCATTACGTATAGAAGTACGTTATTTAGATTTAAAAGAACGTATCTCACCAATACCAGCTGCTGTATCATATAGTAATCAATTTTTACAAATCACATTAGAAACAGAACGTCCAATTGTTAATTTAGATATTGAAATTTTGGTTAATTGTACTGAACCATTACGTTATATTGATTATGTTCTATTAGGACGTGGTGATGTTTTAATTGCAAATACATTCCATATTAATAATCAAAAAGAGTATCGTTTCCATTTTATAGCAACACATGCAATGGTACCAGTAGCACATTTAATTGTATCTTATATACGTGAAGATGGTGAATTGATTAGTGATGCTCTTGATATTGAAATTGATGGATTACTTCAAAATTTTGTAATTACAACGATTATTTTATTAAAACTATTTTTTTTTATATATAAGAAGATATTTTTTACAAATTTCAGATAGATATCCAAGTGAATCCTGTTGAAATTGAACCAAATTACGATGTAGATCTAACAATACGTGCCCAACCAAATTCGTATATTGGTCTATTAGCTGTTGATCAAAATATAATAAATTTACGATCAAATTTCGATTTAACACATCAAGAAATTGTTGATGAATTGAAACGTTATGATATTGCACCAAAATCACCTTATACACCAGTTTTGAAAGATTCTAAACATCATTTCTTTTGGAAACCGGGTACTAGTAACTCACACAGTGCTATTTATGTTAGTTGTACACCAATTTCTTCTTGTTATTTTGATAAAAATTATGATAAATTCTTTAAATTCTAGGATTCTGGTGCAGATTTTGTAACAAATGCTCAGGTAAATCGTTATAAACCTACTTTAGAAGATGTTTATTTACGTCCAGTTTTCTATGGGACAAGTACAGTGAAACCAGATCGTGGTTTTGGTTTACCATTACATACAGTTACACGACCACCATTAGCTGGTCCATATGCATTCAGTAGAATTCCAAAACCGGTATGGAATAAACCAAAAGTCTATTTAAAAGAAGATCTAGCCGATACATGGTTATTTAATAATTTCTCATCGGGTTATGAGGGCAAAACATCAATACGTCGTAAAGTACCATCAAGTTTAACAACATGGACATTAACTGGTTTCTCATTAGATCCATTATATGGTTTAGGATTAACAACAACAACAAAACAAATTAAAGTTACAAAAATATTTGTTGTTAATTTAGATTTACCATATTCGATACAAAGAGGTGAAATTCTAGCTGTACCGGTTGTTGTTTATAATTATATGGATGAAGATTTTAATGTTGATATAACGATACATAATGCTGAACAGAAATTTGAATTTGCTGAAATTTCCAATAATATCAATTCTACCAAAAGTAAGAGACAATAAAAAATCGTTAATTAGATTGATTTAAACAATAATTTGTCTTTATAGGGATTGAATTGTATCGAAGGAAGCGAGTTGGAATTAAACGTAATAGTAGTGTTTCAGTTTCATTTATGATCAAACCATTACATTTAGGCTCAATTGAAATTAAAGTAACAGCAAACAGTCCAAGGAATCAAGATGTTGCGATCAAATATCTTACAGTTATTGTTAGTTTTTTGTTTGATTTAATTTCAAAAAAAAAACAGATTTATAATTTTCAAATTTTAGGCTGAAGGTGAACCAGAATATTACACAAAAACTGTATTGATTGATTTACGTGAAACAAATAATTATAAAACAAATATTAATTTTACATTACCAAAAAATCTAGTTGTAGATACAGAAAAAATTGAAGTATCAACAATTGGTGATTTATTAGGTATAACAATGGTAAATTTAGAAAATTTAATTAATTTACCAACAGATTGTGGTGAACAAAATTTGATTCATATAATGCCAAATTTGATTGTATTAAATTATTTACGTAAAACACAACAATCAACACCAACAATTGAAAATGAAGCTATCGATCTATTAGAGAGAGCTTATCAGAAACAATTAACATTCAAAAATAATGATGGTTCATTTAGTATATTTGGTAATACTGATGATAATAATAATCGAAATGAGAAAAGTAGTGTATGGTTGACAGCATATGTTGCATTATCATTACGACAAGCTAAACAATTTATTTATATTGATGAGAATATTATAAAAAATTGTTTAAATTGGCTTGTAACAATACAGGGACGTCATGGTAGTTTTATTGAAATTGGTAATATTCATCATTATGAATTACAAAATCGTAATGGGAATAGTTTAGCAATGACTGCTTTTACATTATTAGCATTTATCGAAAATCAAAAATATTATCCAGAATATCGAAATACAATCAATAAAGGCTTAGATTATATTGCACGTAATATTGATGAACAAGAAACAACATATACAATAGCATTATGTAGTTATATGTTGCAATTAGCACAACATCCAACAAAACAGAGTGCATTCAATTTATTAAATTTACGTTCAAAAACACATAATAATCTCAAATGGTGGACGAATAATCATAATAATAATGATGGAATTAATGATAAAGAAACAAAAAATCCATGGAATTATCTACCAAAATCAATCGATATTGAAACAACAGCTTATGGATTATTAACATTTTTAGAATTAAATTTCATCAATGATGCTATACCAATTTTAAATTGGTTAGTTGATCAACAGAATAGTATTGGTGGATTTACAACAACAACAGATACAACAACTGGTTTATATGCAATTTATAAATTAATAACGAAATTAACAAGTAATGTTAATATGCAAATTGAATTTAGTTATAAACAAGAACAAACAAGTCATTTTAATATCAATAAAAATAATGCAATGATTTTACAAAAATTACTAGTAAGTCATGTTGTTTAATTAGTGTTTTTCTTTTAAATTTTATTTATTTATTTCTAGTTAAGTAAAGATGCACGTCAAATCAATATAACAGCACAAGGTAGCGGTTTAGCATTATTCCGAGTTTCATATCAATACAATATGAATGTAACTGGACCATGGCCAATGTTCACTTTAGATCCACAAATTGATAAAATCTCAACTAAAGACCATTTAGAAGTTTCAATCTGTACAGGGTAAATTAGATTTTTGTTTATTACAATTTTTTTATAAACAAAATACGAAAAATTCTCTTACAGTTTTGTTGGTCGTAATCTTAGTAAAACATTTGAAAGTAATATGGCAATAATGGAAATAAAATTACCATCAGGTTTTACAATTGATTTAGATTCATTACCAAGTTTAGAAGTATCACAAATGGTACAAAAAGTACAAATTATAAATGATTTAACAAAAATCATATTATATTTTAATAATTTAACAAATCAATATGAATATTGTCCAACAATTTCTGGTTATCGTACACATAAAGTTGCTAAACAAAAACCAGTATCTGTTATAATTTATGATTATTATGATAGTTGTAAGTATTAATTAATTAATTGAATTAATTACAATTAAATTGAATTAATTAATTTCAATAATTTAGCACGAAAAGCACGATTATTCTATAATGGTATGACATCAACATTATGTGATATTTGTGAAGATGAAAATTGTGGTGATATTTGTACATCAATCAAATCAGATTATAGAACAAGTAAAGATAATAATAATAATAATAATAATGATAATAAAGGAGAAGCTACCAAAATAATAGTCAATCCAACAATATTATTATTCATAGCAATTATCGCCATTATTTATAATTAAATGGAATAATGGCATCTATTGTTTATGTCAGTCAACTTGATTTCCATAAAAATTTGTTTATAATATAATTAAATTAGAAAAAAGTTACTAACATTACTAGTCATAATACTCAGAATTGTTTAAATTAATTGTATATTAACGACTGAAATTTGTTAATAATTAATAATCTATGATAGATATAGTAGGAGAGCCAGCAACGGTTTCATTCAAGTCATTTTATAACGCAGAGTTTTAAACGGAGCACTTATATAATTATTGAATCGTGTATAGATAAGGTTTTAGCACCTGAATCTCTCACCTGACAGGTAAAGGTAAATAGGTAACCGTAATAGTAACACGTCTGGAATTTTTACTAAAGCAAGTGTACCATATGTAGATCACACTTGTAAAAATCTAGATCTCAATTCTATTGCTAACGTCCTTAAAAAATTATTAAAGTGTTCAATTTTCATCCAAAACGTTGGCTTCAACAGACGGGCGCGGAGTGAGAGATAGTTATAGTAGAATAAGTCGAAGATTCGGCAACGCTGGGAAGAACTAACTTTCCTCTCTCATAAATAGAAAGAGACAAGTATAGCTTACTTTCTCTACTCTACATATGCTGGGAAGAATGCAGCGTTGCCAAACCTTTGACTGTTTCTATTATACCTGCCTCGATTGAAGCCCATGTTTTGAATGAAAATCGTACATTTTAATAATTTTTTTAAGGATGTTAACAGTGGAATTGAGAACTGGATTTTTGCAAATGTTATCTACACATGGTACACTTGCTTCAATAAAAATTCCAGACGTGTTACTATTACGGTTACCTATTTTACTTACCTGTCAGGTGAGAGAGGTATGTACCTTCTAGGTTCAGGTGCTAAAACCTTATCTATACACGATTCAATAATTATATAAGTCCTCCGTCTAAAACCCTGCGTTATCAAATGACTACAATGAAACCGTTGCTGGCTGTTAGACTAATAGTTTTTGTAAAAAAAAAAAACAAAATTGATAACAATAAATTCTTATATTCTTATATATAAAATTACTATTGACAATTAGTAGTAGTAGTAGTAGTAGTAGTTTGTTTCTTCAAATACAATATTTTCGAAATTTTCTTTTTAATTTTACCAATAAACGTTTCATTATCTTTAATTGTTAATACCAAACGTTTCGTTGTTATATTATGTAATGGTCCAAATGCTAATGCAACAACAGTACATGCTAAACATATAACATTATATGGCATACTAAAATCAGGTGTTGGTAATGTTATAACAATATTTTCCGTACGTATTTGTATTAAATAACCACTTCTAGATGCATTAAACATATCAATCAATTTATAACCATCTTGTGGTATACCACTATAATTACGTGCTAATGGTAAATAAACAGTAATTATAGCTGAACCAATATAGAAACCATGATTAGCATCTGGTGGATATTCTTGCCATTTTAAAAATACATAATCAAAATCAATTGATATTGTTGTTATTGATTTTTTTGGTAATTTAAATAAAATTTCTAAATAATATGGACGTTCACGTTGTCTACCCGGTACATAACGTATTGTTATTGGTTGAATATCATACAATTGTTGATTGTTTTTTATTTTTAATGTATGCAAATAAATCGGTACATACCATGGTAGATTTTGTAAAACAATAACATCTAAATCAGACCAATGATTATTGAAAATTTTCGTAACAATACCACCACGTTCTTGACCATAACCGGTTAAATATTGATTTGCATGTATTGTTGGTGGTGAATTAATTAAAATATTTGTTTTTGATAAAAAATTTGAATTAATCGTCATTGGATATGATTTTATATTATATTTAGCAAATGTATTTATATTACCACCACGTATTGATGTTAAATATTCATCTGGTGGTGGTATTAATTCATATGGTAGACTCATATTACTGGTTGTATCTATATAAATATGACTATCATTTGATAATGGACATGCACCCATTAGACCTTGTCCAAATAATTTACGAAACGACCAATTCCTTGTACCTAATATATTATAATCGTATACTAATGATACAGATTGTTGTAATTCTAAACTTTGTAATTGACAATCATCATTATTATTACGACATATTGGACGTAAATGTAATCCAATTGAATGATAACGTGTATTATGTATATAACCGGAATTTAATAATGTGGCTAAACCAGCTTTTGAATCACATGGTAATAATTTCTTCCATGGTGTTAAATTTTCTGTACATACAATTTCACGTGGTAATATAGCATATCTAAGATATGTATGATTAATTGGTGAATCATCGCTTATAACACCTTTAGGACGAAATGTAAATTCTGGACTAATACTATTTGATTTATCAATAAAATTCAATGATGCACATAATAAACCTGATAATGTACTTGATAATTCTTTCCAATTATTATCAATTAAATGTGCGGGTAATGTATGATGGAACCATGCCCATATTTCTGTACCAGGTGCTGCATCTATTACAGGATAACCCCAATTCTCATAACGCCATAAACCACCAGTTAAACTTATATGTAATTCTTTAACATGATAACGTTGGATTATCTCACCTAAAGCTCTTGGAAATAGACGTGTATGTTGAACTGAAAATCAACAATTTATTCAGAAAAATAAATAGAATTAAATAATACAAAACTTTTATAATAAATACAAGTCTCTGTTGATGGATCTGTATCCCATTTGGTTGCAAATTGAAAATGTACATAAACTTGATCACTATATAATGGTTTTATTAAAAGTTCTTCAGTGAAATGATCCGAATTTGAGGTTAGAACTGATGTTAATAATAATTGAAATATAAAAACGATTACAAAATACATTTCGATTTTATTAACAAAACAATTGTAAAATTACAATAAACACTTTATTTAATAATTGATTTTTTTTCTAATTTTGTAAACAAACTTTCAATAAAACCGGCCAATTTGACATTTTGTTGTCAATTCATGACGTCATCTTCTATGTTGCCAAACTTCTCACATTCAATTCTCAGATTAATAAAACTATTTCTTCCTACTTTATCCAGTGAATTAATTTCAATTAACGATGTTATATTTATCTATGGTTATAGTTTAATATATTTGTGATATTCTGGTATATATACTCGTATAAGTATAGTCGCATCGGTGACTTAAGAGACTGACTTAGCAATAAAATTAGAACACAATAGATCGGTATGAAAGAACTTTATAGGGGTGCTGAAATATTGCCAGTAATAAATTTCAAAAATTTGTAACGATTTTTGTGGAAAACCTACCTGCTTTGTGAGAGTTCGATCCGTTTGCATATTTTTACAAAAACATCTGTTTATGTTTGCCCAAGACAAATTTTTTAAATTTACTACTGGCAATATTTCAGCAATATATCAAGTTCTTTCATACCGTATCTATTGCGTCCTAATTTTATTGCTAAAGTCAGTCTCTTAAGTCACCGATGCGACTATACATATATAAGGCGACAACATCGAAATGTGGCAACGTTAAATTCATACACGGTTGCTGTATAAACACGCATGCGTTTAATTGACGACTTAAATTCAAATAAGCGCGGTTTATAAATAAAACAAAAACAAGAAATAACAATAATATACATAGGACTTTATTGATAAAATATAGAAAATATTATTTTCAACATAATTATTACGATTTTTTCATTTTATCTGATGTGGTTTTAATGCCATGCATCAAACTATCTTTCTTTTTATGATACATTTCTTTTAAACGTTCCCTACTTGGTATTGGTTTGATATAACCCCATTTTTTTAAATAATTAATTGCAACAGTTGTACCACCTAATGTTACAGCATATCGTGCTGGTGTAGCTATTTTATATAAAGCAAAAGCAATCGCTAAATAACCCATCTCAGATTCATTCATTTTTTTAATAATATTCTCACTAATATGTAAAGTTTCAAATAAACTTCGTACATCAACACCACTAGAAAAAAAATGATTGTTTGATAATAGGAGATATTTGTTTAAAAAATAAAATAAAAAATACCTTTTGGCTATATAATAGAAACCACCAAACCATAATGCAGATGTAACTAAATGTACAGGCATCACAACATACCAATACTGTTTATACATTTCTTTGTATTTTTTAAATAATGACAACTTTTTCGGTTCCTCTTGTTGTTGTTGTTGTTGTTGTTTATCATCTTTATTATCATTATATTTTCTATTTGTATTATGTAAAAACCTATAATTCTCATTAGAAAATGGAAATATTCTACAGTTTAGTAGATTTTCTTGTTTAAAAACTCCATGTTTCGATTGTTGTGTATTTATAAAAAATATATTCGTACATAAGCAATGTGATCTTAAATCTGTACAATTTTTAAATTTAATAAAATTTCTAATAAATAAACGTTTCACTAAAACATTTGCCATAACCTCAAATTATTTTACTTATATAAGTGTGTGCCGGTTTTTTTTTAAAACCTTAAAATGAATCTGTAAAGATATTATTATGATGATGATGATGATAAGTGATCCAAAATTGTGAATAATACAAAATTATTACCGAAATCTTATAAAAATTTATTAAAAAAACGAATTCAAATATAACCTCATTCTCTGTACAATCTATACATTTTTCTGGAACGCTGACTTGAATAAGACCGGAATGAAATTTTACAGTAAATTTGAAGAAAATTTAATAGATTTGGCAGCATTGTAGTTATGAATAACGTCTGAAACAGTGTAGCCAACTTGGGCGTTTTCCCCCTAAATTTGGGGGGGAATGTTGTTTAGGGGGTTTTTTGGAGGGAAAAAATGTTTAGAGGGTTAAATTTATCACAAAAAAATTAAGTTTCTGGCAAACTTTTATTTAAATTACATTAGTATACTGAAATTAAAAATCTGTATTTTAAACAAAAAAAAACCTTTTCCACATGGGCCGTGTCGTTGTTTTTAACAGTTATGTATGCAGTGACTTCTGTTATCTTGTGTTATCTATGGTAACGTATGCGCCGTTTTGACGCACTGCGTATGTGCAAATCATTGAAATTGGAAAATTAGTCAAATTTAGTATGTGCGCATGCGCATGCGAGTTTAGGGGGTTTTATGTTGATTTTAGGGGTTTTTGAGATCACTCTTAGGGAGAAAAAATTCAAGTGTTGGCGACACTGGTCTGAAACTATGACCAACTATGACGCACTATTTGATTATTTTTGTGATTATTTCGAATATTAAAAGTAAATAAATTCACAGTTAATGAGATGCTCTTTTCATTTCAAATTACCCAAATATCATATTCTCTTGTATCAAAGGCAATCCATACATAACTACCTAGATTAGATTATATTATACGGGTCGTTTATCCATTATAGAGAAGACTTCCTGAACTGCGACCATAACTAATCTGTTATTAAAAACAAGTATACCTATTTCCAAATTTTCAATTATTTTTATAATGCTCGTATATGGTATTAAAGAGAAGTGCACAATGGGTGCGAAATAAGAAGTGCGGAAGGGGCGACCGTACCCCATAACCCCCGTGTTACTACGCCGCTGGTTGTACATAATTAAGAAAGACTATATTTTAGTTAACAGGTAAATTGAATTGGTGCAAAACATAATAAAATCACCAGGAATTTTTACTGGACCTCAGACAATGTTTGCAGAGTTGCAGAGTTCCCAGAGGCGTTCCTATACTTCCTACTGTCCGTATGCAAGAAGTGTTTCAGCCGCCCTTTTTATTACAGAAAACGTAATGGAAGTTTTTCAAACCAATAGAACTGAATATTTAATGAAAATTGAATAATTATAATTTTAACAGAAAAATATTAAATTTATACGGTCCGATTTTACAGAAGGTTGAGACTCATGCAACTTCTACAGTGCATGACCATCTGGAATTCCAGAGTTTAAAAACTTGAAGATTGAACTGTGCATGTTTTTCAAATAAGGCTGCCGTACGTGCATTTTCTTCCTATTTTTCTATTTTTGTTTTTCTGTATTGCAATCCCAAAAGTCTTATGGCATTTTTATTCACATTCCCTTAAAAATCATAAAATACATCTATCTATGATAACCCACAGCTAAACAAGACTTTACATTGATCAATTCCGCATTTGTACAATAAGAAATACAACTTGATCAACACAATATGATCAGTTTTGGCCGCCTGTAGGTATTCCATGTAGTCCTTGCACACCTTATTAGAAGAAGAAGAGAGTTCCGCGGGGAACATAAATGACAGAAAAGCTATTCTACTACTGTTTATTTCGTTCAAAGGCAACAATATTAATAAAATAATATCTCCATTAACGAGCTAGCAAGATTGAATCTTTTTAGAACAAGCATTCCTTCTGTTTCTCTTGATTTTGCCCAAAAATTGTTGATGCAGAAGCAACACAGAGCAAAAATTATTGGGCTACACGTGCCACTCTGACTCATTTATAAACTTTGGCAATATCGTTCTCATATCTAAAAGAAAATTGGCAAATTCTTAGCTCTTAAAAAAATAAAATTTATTGTGGCCAAGACCTGCAAATTTATATACTTCAATAATACAAAAATTGTGCTGGTTTTATTTAAAGAAAAATAAGTCATGGAAAGCCGTGCATCAATTTATGGATTATCATCAACATATATCATTGACCTTTGAATTTTTTCGACTATTAAAGCTTGAAATGAGACTTAAATTTGCTGTATTTTGTTGTGCAAATGGAAGGAATGAAACGATACAACTGTTGAGAATAAAATAATTACTGTCAAAAAGTCTTCAAAAACCAATGCCAAGACTATAGACACGAAAAAGGACACAACTAGAACGAATTCAAATAAAAAACGTGTCAATTATTTGAACAAAAATCCTTTCTTAATTAACTATAAACAATAAATTTACGAAAAGGAATGTTGGCAATTTTCCGAATTTCGATTAGTTGTTTGTGCTGCTGGCTCCTCTTTCTCCTTCGTCTCACCACTTTTATGAAAACAAGCTAAAGAAAAATAACATGTCAATGACGCCATCAATGATATTTTTTCCATGTCGACCATATGGTAACGTCGCAACATATTTCTTTTTCCTAATGTTTTCCTTTTTGTAACGACATTCCATCGTTATTAATAGATATTTGGATTTTTCAGAAATCCACTAACCACGCGACTATTTACAGTTGTATTGTTTTGGAATTGGGTCGATGGAATGTATTTCAACAAGAATAAAATTGTGAAGTAAATATGCGTCACTATTCTGTTTACATTTTCTTTCAAGATTTGAAATACCTTATTATTGATATTTATATTCATGAGTTGCTGGTGACACGGTCAAAAATAAATGTTTATATTTTTGTTGTTGATTGTTTGATTAAGGGGGAAAAAAGAAGCTTGTCAATTTTTCCTGCTGGCATTCCATTCAACAATTGAAATTTTTGAAATGTAACACTACTTTTCATTTATGAATGAAGTCGTGTGTAAGTATTCCATCTATTTTTAAAACTGAAGAAACACGCAAAACGATTGCGCCAACATTCAATTATACATTTTCAAGTTTCAGCAACATCATCATCATCATCATTATAGCCTGCATCTGCTGAAAAATTACTGAAAAATATGTGTGGAATGCAAATGTTTACATTAAAATTTGGCAATGGAATGTTGGATTTTTCGGCGCGGCGCATGTCTGACTTTATTTTGATTCGTTTCTAAAAAGCTTTTTAAACCCGGACAGGTAATAATCTAGCGGGATTCTGTGATGTTCATATGACTCAGTTTGTTTTTGGCAACGTTTCAGTGGTTTGTTTCTTTAAAATTTTTGACAATTTGAATACTTTCACTGCGGCAAAGGGAATCTCGCGCTGAATTCTCCTTTAAATAGTGAGAGAAGAAGAAGATTTTTTGAATCAAATCAATAATTGTTGATTATTCATCAGAGACAAGTGTTTTATTAGAATTATGGAAATTCAAGATTTGATTCAAGAAGAAAATAATTTTTCTAAAGGAAACACAGTACAAGAAATTTTCAAGGAGAGTGTTAATGATGAGGAGATCTGTCACAAGTATGTATATGCTCTTGAAATTTCTAAAATACATTTTTAAAAATAATAATTAGATGACTTTGAAACTGAAAAAGCGACATTGATCCTTGAACAATTTCAAATAATTGCTCCCAGCTTGCATAGAAAAAAAAAGAAAATAGAACGAACAGGAAGAGTTGAATTTCTGCAAATCGAGTAGTATTGAAATATCAAAATTGCTACTAACATTTTCGAGAAAAAAATATAATACGGAAGTGTGGCAAATTTGTCGCCAATAAATTGTCCAATAAAAACATAAATTACGATTAAAGTTGTTTGAAAATTCGCTCTAAACTATAAATTCTAGAAATTGGCCAATAGGTTGATTACTAATTGTTAAAATTCTCCCATTTTCAGCTCCGATTTGTTAACAAAAACATTGAATCAATACTATGGTTGTGTTGCTGAATTAACTGAAAATTTAATTTTATGTCAAGCATCTGTTGTTAATCAAAATCTATTGAATGGATTCAATATAACATGTGTAATAAATGTTGCACCAGAATTACCAGATCCACCATTAAATTCCGATATCATTTATCATAAAATACCAACTTTTGATAATGCAAATTCCAAGATTTATGGTTACTTTGATGAAACTGCTGATTTAATACAAAAGGTAAAGACTTTCGTTTTCATTGTTTATCATCAATTCTCTATTATAGAATTATCAATTAATCAAGGTAAACGACAGTATTTCAAGGATAATCTATAATTCAAAAGTATTTAAAAAATGTTGATATTTTCTAGTGATATTTATAAATTTTTCCAAAACAAGTGTTGTGTACATTTTCAGCGTTCCTATTGTTGTTTTTTTCAATGACGTTATAACTCAACCTACACACTTACAATTGTAAAAAAAGAAATAGTAGAAAAACGTCATAAATTCAAATAGATCATTGTTCGATTTTCTAAATTTATAAGCTTCTTCAAATATAAAATTTTATTAAAGAAGAATGCAAATAGGCCTGTTAAAATTCCAACGTTTCAAAAATAGATCATGCAATATGAATCATATAAGTTTAGAGGTAGTAAAGTTGTTCTCTAGGTGTATGTTGCTATTTTTATAGTTGCAACATTCCACTAAAATCACATGATCTTATCATCTACAAATCTAAAAATCATATAAAGTGCACTTTTTACAACAAGGGTTGTGTGGGGAAAAAAAACAACAAATTACGCAGCAAAACCTTTATTAGATAGTTTTGGATAAAAGCCCAAATTGACGTCTACATTGTAGACAAAATTCCACAATACTTGCTTTGTTGTTTTTTTTTTTATAAGAAAATTACATTAATTTTCTAAAAGAAAGGACCATACATGCTATGATTAATGATCTGGCATTTAGCCATTACTACACCTGGTACTGGATTGCAATTAACGCTGTCTATCTAGAAGACTAAACTGTATATTTCATAACAAGGCATCTTGTCAAAACAGAATAATCCATTTAAAATAATATACGAAGAAATTTAAATGAAAATTAATTATATTTACAGGTTGCAAATAACGGTGGTCGTTGTCTTGTTTATTGCGTTGCCGGTGTTAGTCGTTCAACAACAATATGTTTAGCTTATTTAATGAAACAACAACAATTAACATTATTAGAGGCGTATAATTTTGTGAAGAATCGTCGATCGAAAATCAAACCAAATTGTAATTTTTTCAAACAATTAATCGATTATGAAACGAATCTTTTCGGTAGTAATACAATTAAAATGGTATTTAATGAAATGGTACAAATGGATATACCGGATGTTTATGATGCTGAATATCAATTTGTTTATCAATTAAATAAAAAACGACGAGACCAAAATGGGAGATATTAGTTATATTATCTAGTAGACAATAAAGTTTTGTGTGAGTTTCAAGCATCATATTGATGTTTCTATTCAACTCTTTGTTATTTTTATGATAAGGGACCAAATTTATGTAGTTTTAGATAAATAAACAATTCTGTATAAACTATTTTTATTTCTATTAACTTTTGCTAGTTTGCTTACCTTTATTTTTGCAAAATTATTTGACCAACACTAGAACGAAAACAAAAGTGATAAATCGAGACAAACACTGATGTGTCTGCCTATCTGGTGCCAGATAGTCGTAAGTCCGTTTTGATTCGTGTCCAATGTATACGTAAACAAATTGAACTGAAGCACTAAACAAAAATACCAACATTTAAGGACTAAATCTATGAAATAAAAAAATAAAATCTCCTAGAAATTGATTTATTTCTAATTTTCTATATCACAATTGATCAAACATTTTCTCGGAATGATCCCTTTTAATCTGAACTATCTAGAGAACTTGAGGAAGTTCGATGGCTTCTTAGTAACTAAAAATAAACATTTTGGTGATAATCTAATTGTCAATGATAACTACTAATCAATACTGTTATTAGGAATTTTTAGACTGATTCATTGTCTATTGTTGTTATAATTTTTCTGGATAACTAACAGAATTAGTTGATTTCAAACAAAATAATTCAGATAGTGCTAGCGAAAATAAACAGACATGAATTTTAATTAAAAATAAATGAAACGTAACGTTGGAATGGATGTTATGTTTGAAGTAATTTTGGTGGATGCGCCGGGAATATTTATCGTTAAATCCAATTTGAATCAGTCGATTTTTGATTTTTTTTTTTTTTTCAATTAACAAAACTTAAACATCCGGTTCAAATGATTTATTCTCTTGTCCTACTTTTTTCTGCTCCATTGGTGTATCTATATCCTTATCATCACTAATAGCCCATGGTTGTAGTTCACCAGATACGAAAATTCCATAAAACAAACAACCAAATAAATAAATACCACTGGTGATGTAAAAAACAATTTGCCATTCACCTGCCGTCTATAAAAATATTTGGTTTTTTTTTTTGAAAAAATAAAAATAAATTAAATATATGTTACAGGTGTTGTGACAATATATCCGGATATAATCGGACTTATAATTCCCGGCAATGTACCGAAAGTGTTTCCAAAACCCATTAAAATGCTGGCATGTTGTGGTGCTATATCTAAATAATTCACGCTATAAAATTAATAGAATTTGGAAGTACTTCAAAGTGAATTCTTTGGTTTTATGAGAAAAAAGAATTTTTACCTGAAACCTGCCCAAGCGAATGCTCCAATTCCTACAGCTAATGTTAAACAAATCATTGAACCTGTCGGTGATAACCAGAAAGCAGCACCGAACATTAAAACTGTCTGTCCCAAGAATGCACCACAATTAAATGTACGTCGTACTTGTGTTGTTGTTAAATAATTTTTTCTACGTAACCAATCGGCAAATCTACCAGAAAATTGCATCATTATCGACATTGCTAAATATGGTAGAGCTGACATGTAGCCAGTTTTGGCCAAATCAAAATCCAATGTGTCTAAAATGTATTTTGTTGTTTTTCTTTTAATCAAAAAAAAAAAAAAAAAAAAATAAAGCTGAATTGGTAGGTAACCTTTCATAAATTTGGGTAATTGAGTTAAAAGTGTGTAAAATCCCCAATTTTCACTAAAATGCGACGTCACAATAGCCCAAACTGGTAATGATGTTAAAATAGCTTTCCATGGATGTTTAATTGCTTTATTATGATCAACATTCCCTAAAGAATTCTCAATATATTCACGTTCTTCTTTGCTAATGTAACGATCTTCGGCTGGTGTTTCAGCGACAATAATCCACCAAAGTAGAAACCAAAACAATCCAATCGTACCAAAACAATAGAAAATACTCTGCCAACCTAACGATTCAGCTAAATATGCACAAACCGGCATTGAAACAACCGTTCCAACATAACTGCCTGAAAATGCTAAAGTTGCAAGACTTGTACGTTCTAATGGTGGTGCCCAACGTGCCCATATTGCATGAATACACGGATATGTGACTCCCTAATTTTGAAAATGCTATTTTAATAAAAATCTAAATATAGATGGAATTTGGAAAATACTTCAAAAACTCCTTCAATAATTCGAATAACTATAAGTAGATAAACATTTGTAATTGCCAACCATGGTGTTATTAAGGTAAATGCAGCTGTCACAGCTATACCGGCACCGAATACACGTTTACCACCAATTTTCGTCGCCACCCAACCGCCCAACAGTTGGGTTGTTATATAACCGTAAAAGAATGAACTTAGAACATAACCCTGTGTTTTTGAATCCCAATCAAATTCTTTTTCCTAAAATTATTTTCAATTTTGTTAGTTAGACTTAAATTTAATTGTAAAGAATTGAAAGAATACCCAAATTTCAGTTCCATTCTCTAAAATTCTTGATTTATTTTCGGTCATTGCAACAATTGCAATACTCAAATTAACTCTTAATGCGTAAACATTAAAGAATCCAAAAAATGCTAGAATTCCAACAACATAACGTCGTTTCTTCCAAAATTTCCATGTGGACTCTTCTTCATTTCTATAATAATTAGTTAATGTTTACAAATAAACTACTTCCGGTTACGAATAATTCAAATAATGAAAAACACCTTCAAATCTAATTTAATTCTATAACCACCCAAATAGTGGAGCTATTTTTTTTTCCAAACTCTGTACAAATTAGAGATGGAGATCTAGAATTGCAAAGAATGCTAGTGGTTATATAATGAAGTTTAAGCTCTCCAGCAACTGGGAAATACTTCTATAATTAAATTTTGATAAAAACTAGTTAAGAGCGTTTTGAAACGTGCGTTTCAAGAGTTCGACAGTTCCGAAGTGGTGTACACATGTGAACGCACATTTTTAGACAAGCTCACGTTCCGAGATTTTCGTAAAAACGCGCGTTGGGCGGGCGCCTGTTTGGATGCTTTGAGATACATGCACCGCCAATTTGTTGTATACAGCTTAACGCGCGATACGGAATTATTTATTGATGAAATTGAAAAAAGACCGGCTATTTGGTACATGGAAAGCCCAGATTATAAAAACAAAAACAACTTTGCCCCATGTTGTCTCAATTTTGGCTATAATATTATTAGCATTCCATGTGTTAGTCTATCCCGTAATATGACGTCGTCTTTTATAGCGCCAGTAGAGGAGCCATCCATTTATAGACCGTGCTGTGCAAACGCCCTACTAACCCTCATTAAACGCCGTACTAAACGCGCAGTGTATATAATACCAACGCGCGCTCAACCCAACGCCGAACGTCCAATGTGTACTTGCTCTAAGAGGAGTAACTCAGCTCTATTTCTAACAGAAAGAGCCTACAAATATGATTTAATTAATCACGTTTTTTTTATATGGAAACCGTTCATTGATATGAAACAAAGGTCGCTTCAACACACAATATAAAAATCAGAAACTGAATCTACCCATCCATGATGTATCATGTTGTTTATGTTGGGCTCACAGATCAAAAACACACACTGATTGGGAACGAAAAAATCGACCATTACACGTTATGTCGTTATGAAATTTGTATCGTGATGCTTTTGAGAGTTGACCAATACGCGTTGTGGTAATGAAGAAATACCACAACGCGTTCTGGACGGTAGTTAATGCAGACTCGAGAAATGAAAGGTTGAAGTTAGTAAAGGATTATTAGCAGTACAAGGGGTTGTCTGTGGCCAATATGTTGTCGTGCAAAGGCACAATAGCTCGGCGGTCACTGTATTCGCTTATAGTTTATTAAGATGACGATAGCGATTGGTTATCTTTTCGACGAAGCTGAGCTTCTTTTATTTCTTGAAGTAAAACTGCATACCGCTTGTTATTAATAAAAATACAGCGATCAGTGCGCTTGTCTTCATCAACTTATTCAATAGCCATATGATTAGCGCACAAACATCTACACTCTTATTGTTATAGGCTCCATACACCTGCGAACAAATTGCACAAACTGACGTTGCACAACAGCCTCTGTTGTACAATTTGTTCGCAGGTGTATGGGGCCTATTAGAAGAAATTCCTGGTTGGTATAAAAGTAACAACATATAATCCTGTTTGCATCAACTGTGCCGTCCAGAATGCATTTTTTCATTACCACAACGTGTAATAGTTAAATATTAAAAGAACCACGACACAAATTTCGTTTTGTGGTCATTTTGAATTTGCCAAAATGCATTGTGTTCGCTTTTGCAAGTGCCACAAGCCGAAATTTGCATTGTGGATGAACTTGAGAAGCAATAACGCGTTGTGGTCAATTTTTGCGCTCTTTGAGTCTAACATTTAAACTAACTAGTAGTTAGTAATTTATAGGATTGTGTGATAAGTTTGTCTTTGAGAAAATTCGCTAAATTTGTCTATTAAAACAAAAAAAAAATCGCCTTGTAATCGTTAAAGTTTTGTTATCAGCTCCACTTTTCAGTTTATCAAACAATTAAAAACCAACATTCCAGTATAAACAAATAAAAAGGTTATACGACTAATACTGAAAATAATCTGCGAGCCTTAAACGTTTAAGTATGTCTTAATATTATCTTAAAATTTTTGGAAAATTTCCAGGATAAAAGGATATATTCAATTTGTAAATTTCCATAGAAAGAGATTACATTTACACACTCATTGTCAGATGGGTAATAGAAAAATAGATGAATTGTGAATTATTTATTTAATTTCGACTTAAATTACCTTAACGAGAGATCATTAAAATAATTTTATGTCAATATTTTTTTTAATAACGTGCAATTTGGAACATAAAAAAAATCACATAGAAATTATATTTATTTTGCATTATTGTCATGGCAGTTAAATTGAGAAAATTATAGACCAGAGAATCAATTATATTCAGTGTTAGATAAGACAATTGTTGATAAATTACAGAAAATTGGCCAGTGCTTTATATAATTTTAATGATAAGGAAATTATCTTGTTCTTCATTAGAACGCATATAATAAATTCGTAATTAGCTGATTATTGCTAAAATTTTGTTATTTTTGCAATAAAATTCCCCAATTTCATAATTACAAACAAAAACTATTAAAATTCAGCTTGATGTAACAATAGTCTTTAATAGCCGTTAACCTTTCTCTTTATCCAACCAACATTTAGCTAGCGATAAGTTCAATAAATTTCTTTTACAATTTCTCTTTTATTTTAAATTGTAAATTAATGTCAATACATACCTGTAAACATCTGAATTATCAGTGCTGTTCATATTTAATTTATCAGAACGGAGTGCCATTTGTTTTTGTCTAATCTTTTTCTTCTTATGAAAATGTCGTATCCAATTCGATTTAAAAATTAGAAACAGAAAGACTTGTGTGCACTCAATGACAAATAAAACAGCACTAAAATGTCTATCAAATTCAATCATTGTTTTATCATATAATGTTGGCCTCGATTTCCATTCACCTGTATACCTACTGCTTTACATGACGTATAGTCTCTTGTTGTCGCACCTCGACATTTACGAAATTCTTTTCAAACAGATAGTGGTGGTGTGTGTGATGATTGAGAAGAGGCAAGTGGAAGAAATCATAATGATTTTAAAATATTTTATTTTGGCAATTCTATTATAGTATAGGAACAGGAGTTGTTCTCTTCTAATAATTTGGCACCTTAAAAATTATATAAATACCTACATATTTATATAATAAAATACGATATATATACTTATATACAATAAATCAAATAATACTGGAAATATAATAACAAACCATTTTAAATTTAAAAACAAATTATCATAACAATAACCAAATGATAGCAATTTTTTTATAACAAATTGTTATAACAAATAATGTTAATCATTATTTATTTTTTTTTTAAATTATAATTTCAACAATAGATTATTCAAACGATTTCAAAAAGCAAAACGTGACCCTTATATCGCTTTAGAAGACATAAACAAAATCATGCGTTAAGGTTTAAAATTAGAAGAACTACTATTGAAACATTAGTTCTACATCTTATTTTCTGATATATTACACCGTTTCAATGGTATCACAGTCGACTGTCTTCCAGGTGTTCGTGTTCTCCTCAAATACGTTACGTATTCTCGTTACGGATCTTCCTAGTTAGTCTAGTTTGCGGTTGACGTTGCCTTATATTTGTTGAACATAAGAATTACTTTACTTTGTCATTTATTAGACCCTGTTCAGATACGGCTGTGATCCTATTTACATTACCGTCTACCTAGTTGTTCATAGTTGTCCACACGGACCGAGGATCCGCAACAAATCAATCGCAGAGAAACAAATCCGCGCGGACACTGCGCGGTTTTATTACTACAGGATGCAACTAGGCGGTTGTCACATGTTTAAGATGTGTGCCATCATACTGACTGACTGAAATGTAGCTTCTATGGCGTTTGTATATCCGCGCGGTTCATGCAGTCGCAACCGCGCGCGGATTCCACCGTCTTTGAACAGGGTGTTAAAAATGAATCTTATGTACAAAGAATCACAATCGACTTTAAGTAGAGATTAACAAGTCTAACATTCTACATTAAAAATAGAAGTTTTTATCAAATATACCACTTGACTTTGTATTCAGTTTAGCGAGCGAGATAAGATTTAAGTGATTGCTTACTTAAAATCAATTTTTTGAAACTTAACCATCGTTTGAATAATTATTGTTATTTAATTGACATTAATATCTATCACAATCATAAAAAAACTTGGTGTTCTCTATTAATTAATAAAAAATATAGTATTTTTTTTTTATAATAAATGGCAACTTTTCGAATTAACAATTGAAAAGAAGCCATTAAAATTGCACACGAGTATATTTAGTTTTTACCTTGTTTTCTTAATAATGTACAACTTTGAGGATCGGCTAATGAGTATGTTTCTGGTTCGAAAACCGGTGGATATTCTAAACCAGGATAATCAGCATGTGGACTAATATTTATTGATAATAATGCTTCTGGATGTGTTGATGTTTCTAATGAATGAGGAGTACTTTGTGACATTGTACAAGACTATAATTATATTATTTTATTAATAAAACAAAACAAAAAATTGAATAAAACTAACGACTTACTTGTGTTGTTGTTGTTGTTGTTGAAGTTGTCGACCAATTTGTTTCATTACCAGATGTATTACGTCTAAAAATTGCACGATGTAATTTCGGTGAACCTAAGAATGTCTTTTCTTTTTTATGATTATTGTCTGATTTTGTATTACTAAAAATTTGTTTTAACTTATTACCACTATTATTATTATTATTAATATTTTTTGTTGATTTTTCATCTAAATTTAATTCAAATGCTAATTTCGGTTTTGATTTTGGATCTTGATTTAATGGTAATGCCATTGGTGTATATTGTGTAGCTGATTTTAATTTAAATTTACTTGAATCGGTTATTTTATTCGTGTATTTTGTATATTCTAATAATGATTTATTTGATTTTTTATCGGACGATGAAAAACTATGTTGTTTTTTTAATTTATCACCCCCTTTTGTCGATTTATCTTTTTTATACATTCTATCGTCTAATTGGCGATTTTGTGCAAACTATCAACAAATTTTTATAATAAATTATTTAAAAAAAAAAAAAACGAAAAACAACAAAGCAAATTCTTACCTGTATATCTGTGGTTGTTTGTGGACAATAAATCATCTCATCTGATGTTTCTTCAAAATTATTTGTTAAATTACGATTAGATAGATATTGTGAATGTTGTATTTTATGTGTACGTGGTAATGAACGATTTAATTTCTGTTCAATACATTTACCAACTTTTGGATATGTTGATGTACGATTTTCATATTCATCATTATCTTTTATATGGGATTTTTTTAATGAACCTAAACGTTTACCAAAACATGAACTACTACTACTACTACTACTACTACTACTACTACTACTGCTACTTTCTTGTTGTTTATTTATTATTGTTGTTGCTTTTTGTATATCAGATATATGTGTACGTGTATGTGATTTTTTTGTTGTTGTTGTTGTTGTTTCTGATTTTGTTTCAGAGTCTGTTTTCTCTTTATTAGGACGAATTGGGACTTCACCTTAAATCAACAATTTCATTGAATGCGCTATCGTTTGACATCGAACAAACAAATTCAAAATTTTTCGCATTCAATTAAAAATATGCATTTGTAAATATTTAAAAATCATGCATAAGTTGACTCACGGCCAACTACTGTATCGTAAATTATTTATTTATGCAATTAATGAATATTTATACAAACTGTTTCATTTAACGATGCGCAATCGTTCCGTTACTTGTAAACCAAAAAAAAAAAATTAATCTAATCTAATTACAGGATTATCGCGCTTTGTAATTTGGTATCAGAAATTCGAATTATCGTGCTCCAAATTCGAATTATCGCCATTTTAATGGATTTGAAATACGTGTTATCAATGACTTAACTAATTGTAAGATTAACTTCGATCCATGGCAACAATAACCACGATAATCGGGGTATTCCTGTAATTTTTTTTTCAACGTTAGATGAAACACTCTGTATTTCTGTACGTACAGTTACAGTCAGGCCCGGCGCTAGCGGTTGTGCAGGTTGTGCACCGCACAAGGGCGACGATTAGACAGGGGCGCCAAATTAAGTTCAAAATCAAAATCAAAATTAAGTACAGCTTTTACTGTTATTAGACTTTCATGTAGTATACGTTTTTGAGCTTCATTAAAAGTGATTATTGTGGTAGAAGATAGCCTTACCTACCTGCGCCGGCCCTGGTTACAGAGTTACAAAAGATAATTTGGTGTTTTTTGAATTTGTTTGTATAATGTTTTTGAGAATTTTTCTCAAATATTACCATAAACAACATCCGGTTTAATTAGATTCAAATTAATTGCGGCCATATTGTATGGATTCAATTTCCTTTCTTCACTTTGTTTAATCATTAATTCTTCTAATGTAACAAATCCAGTAACATTATCACTACATGGTTTCAATGGTTTCCTAGTAGTACTAGGTACATGAAAATCACTAATATTACATAAACTTGGATTACTTGCATGTATATAATTTAATGGTTTTGTTTTTGGTAATTTATTCTTATTATTATTATTATTTGTTTCTGTATCTTTAAAATTATCAACTGTTAAATTTGGTACACTACTAATATTTTGTTGTATTTCTGGTATATCATTTTTTGGTGTAAATGATGCAATATGCGATATAAAATTACCAGTTATAACACTTCTTGGTGGTGAATTATTTGTTGATTTATTTATTTTACGATATGAACGAAATTGTGCTGTTGGTACAGGTAATGAATGTTTTGTATTATTATTTGATTTATTAAAAAACCATTTACGATCTAAACTTGTACTACCATGATTTGTTGTTGATGTTGATGTTGTTTCAACCGTTTTTTTCGATGATGTAAATTTTTTTAATGAACCAAATTTACGTAATGAATCACCATTATTTTTCTCTTGTTGTATTATTCTACTTTTATCATCTTGATCATTTATATCATCATCAGCATTATTATTATTATTATTATTATCATCATCATCATCATCATCAGTTTCTGAATATAATGTATTATCATTTAATTTTGATGGATCTGAATGCATTGTTGCTGCTGTTATCATTTCAATCCATAGATTTGATGTTTCTTGATCATCAGCAGAAAAATAGAATACTGTACCAGTATGATAGACTTTGAAAGCATTGGATCGGGATTTCACCTATTACGAAATATTATACACCATTTTACCCTCTCTCTATGTTTTACCCTCTTTATGTTTGTACATACCTCACTAGCTACAGCTACAGTGAAACCTGATAGAAAAATAAGACAAGCAGCTCTAGGATCATCTTTCGATTTAAAACCATACAAACAATTGCCAAGTAATACAAACCAACGTTTCTCCCAATGTACATTCTGATTGTGTTTACTACGTAACCGTAAATATAGGAAACCTTCAATATCAGCTGGATTCAAATCAGCTACTGTCACTTTACGTCTTTCTACATTTTTCATTTTTTTTTTCGGGAAAATAATTAGAAAAATCAATCAAAACACAAATGAAAAATTGGCAAAAAACTTACTTGCAATAATTGAATTATTCTTCTTTTTCCCAGATTTATTTTTATTTGAATAAATCATAGCACGAACAATTGAATTTGTTGGTGAAATCTTACTATCACTCATACATTTTTGTACATCAAAACTTGATTTTAAACAACAACTACCAGTTGTTTCATTGTTATCATTATAATCGGATTTTAATTTTGGTGTTGATGATAATTTCGATTTTGTTTCATTATTTGTTTTTGATGTTTCAGGGAATTCAAAGATTTGTTGTTTATGTTGTAGAGGTGTTGTTTTATCAATAATTAAATTTGGTTTTGGTGAATCAATAGGATATGCTGGTGGTTTTGGGATATCAACAATACCAAAATTTCTCGGTGGTGGTTTTGGTGGTAAATCCTCTTTAATTTCTTGATAATCATCCATATTTTTTTCAATTGTTACAATTGGTATTAAAGTTGTATTAATAGTTTCAACAATTGGTATACCTAATTCATATTTTGCTTCATTGAACGGTGAAGATTCTTGATTTGGTTTTTCTAAAATGGATTTTTGGTTAGAATTATTGATTGGTTTTTTTTTTTTTGGAAAATTTACCAGCATTACCAATAATTAACGGATTCTCATCATCTGTTAAATCATACGCAGGTGTACTATGACTTTTATCTAATTTACCACGGATTTTCGTAGTGGAACTTCTAGGCGGTACGGCTGGTGGTATTTTCTTGATTACAGACTCAGGTTTTTGTGGTAAATTTGGTGGTTTTTTGATTTGTGATCGTGGGAATATTTTTGGTTTATTGATTGTTGTTGTTGTATTAGTAGTAGTGTCTTTATTATTTTCATCAAATTTTTTGATGATATCATGAATTTTAACATCAGCCAATACCGAATCACATAAAATCGGATTATCATTATTATTAATCATACTTGTACGATCTGTTAATTCACGCCCTTCATCAATAAATGCAATATTCTCATTTGTTAAACTTGCCAAACTATTAACACTAATACTTTTCTCTTCATTTAAATTACTTGAATTATTTGAATTTAATAAATCATTTTTAATCTTATTATCATCATCATCATCATCATCATCATTGGGTTTTTTTATTTCTTCAAAATTAACTTTTTTCTTTGATTTAAAATCGTCTTTATTGAATGATGGACGTGTTTTCAAATTATTACGATTCGTTGATGTGAAACCACCAATTACAGTTGTTGGTCGTGGACTTAATTCAATACCTAAATTACATGATGCACTTTTATCACGTAGAAAATTCGAAGAATCACCATCGAATTTCGTACGATCTATATTATAGATTGATGAATGTGTTGAAGTTGCTTGATTCTTCCACACTTCCCAATACTTTATTATAATACCCAGAAGAAAAAAACAAAACAAAAACACAATTACAAACGATTGCAATGAAATTTTAATGTAGACTGTGTGTGTTACAGAGTTTTATCAATAAAGGATGTGAGTAAAGACTGGAAATTTCAACAAATTGATAGCAGTTTAAGAAGTGCGATAAACGTTTATAATTAAATTGTAAAATTCGAACATCCCTCTGGGATTTTGTCGTTTGATATGAGGAGATTGGTGATAATTTGAATATTTGCCCTCTTCGAAAGATTTGAGGAAATCAAAACAACAAACCTGTTCAACAGATGGGAATGGTCGTTTACTGGTCGGTGTAGCTCCAGTTATTGTATTACGTCTTTGTAAAATCGGTCTAGGTTTCAATGGATACATCCTACCATTACCATCAGTTGGACTATCCGGTGGTTCACTATCACTATTACTTAATTCAGTTTCAGTTTCAACATCAACAATCTCAATAATTGATGGTGTTTTAATTATTTTAATTGGTGGTAAATTATTAATTGGTAATAATCTTGGTGATGGTATATTATCATTCCAACGTGAATATAGATGATTGTCACGTTTTTTACTTGGTAATCTATATGGTTTCATATAGATTTGTCCATAGACTTTTGTATGTCTAGGACGTTTCTTTAATGTTAATACAATCTCTGGTGGTGAATCTTGTAATAATAACATAACGTTTTTCCGTTGCCAACCAACAACCGTCTGATAATTGACCTAAATTGATTAAATATTTTTATCAATAGAATTATTTAAATAATAATAATAATAATAATTATGATGATAATAATAATTACTTGAACAATTTCATCACCTTCTTCTATTTTGGAACTACCATGTGCTGGTGAACCGTATTTAATTTCAGCAATTTGATGGATTGCATGATTATTTGGTAGAATAAAAAATCCCAATTCCTGTTCTTTTTTTCGTAAAGTTGCTAAATCTAATGAAGCCGGCTGTAAGATCATCGGATCTGATATTTCCTACAATTATTTTTTTGTTTTTTTCAATGTAAAAAAAAAAGTGAGTGTAACATCAGAAGTTATACTTTTTTGGTCTTTTATTCAAAATAAAAATTCATACAAGGATCAAGTCTCAACCTGTATGTATTGCGCGCGCAAAAAATTTCACTCTCAACGCACCAAAAGAAGTATAACTTCAAAAATCTTTTTTTGGATAAATACTTGAATGATGTGGTCGGCAATTTTCGAGATTTTCTCACAAATCTTCCTAATTGTACATACAGGTTTATCAGAGAATATACCACGATGTGCACTAGTTGCCATCTCAAAACCTAATTCTAATAATTGTGTTTTACAATCAATATAATCTTTATCACCAACAAATGGTGCACGATCCAACCAACATACTAATGGTTTAATTGCAATTATTATATTATGTACATCTGATAGATTTTGTATTGAAACAATACGACAATCATCATCAACTGATATTAATTCTCTATATAAAGAATTTGAAACACATGATAATTTCAATGCTAACATTTGTAGATTTTCTTTATCTAATTCAAAATGCTACAAAAATACAAGTGTTTTTTTTTTCTCCATTATACAAAATGAATAATATGTGAACAACAACTTACAACATTACGTAAATGTTCTACAGCTTCTAAAATAACCTCTTGATGACCTAAAACTTTAACACCTAAATGCTCTAAATCGTCTGAACGTAAATTGAGCAATTGATGTCCAGTAACACCATTATTCAAAAATGATGTTGTATATTGTAAAATGATACTATCAAGACCTGTAAAAGACGTAAATGCATTTATTATCAATTAAAAAGATCATTTATATAAAATACCTTTCAACCAATCAGTTACTTGATCAACTGACCAGTCTCGTACATTAACATAAGCCATGTTTTTTTGTGAATGAAAATCAACTATTTAAACAAAAGAATTACATTTTTTTTTCTTTAAATATTACAACAATAGTAACGTAATCAAAAACAAAAACTTGCACCAACTTGATTGTTGACGGATAGTGATGAATGAATAACAATTTAGTCAATGAATTTACAGTTCTACCAACTATAAATTATAACTGTCAACTGTATTAATAGAACAAATTGAAGTAAATATCAAAAATAAGGTTATATTTTTGTAGAAAACCAACGTATTTTCAATTATGTATTAATTAATTTAAATAAAAATACAAATATTAAAGTTTATATAAATGGAGAATGTTATTGTAGATTTGGCAATGTTGCAACGTGACGGTTGGTAGAACTACTAGCAGCATCGATATACAGATTGACATATCTCACCTAAATACACCGATAAACAAAAAATAATCATCACAGACCCTATGTATGTCTTTAGAATTATATTAATGACTATAGATAGTACAATCTACGGTGTTGAATTATATATTTCAATTCAAACAAAAGGGTGGAAACGGATATTTTAGAAATACTGGCCGCATACATCTCTTTTCAACATAAGGGATGGCTGTAAGTATGTTTTTAAATGAAGTGTGTAATCTGTATATCGCACAGTGCCACAGTGTATTCATACGGTCAACCGGTGCAATTAACTCACGTTGTTGTTGTTGTTATTATCATCAATTATTTTAGATATTTCAAATATACCGGTTTTTCATTACAAGTTCAATATCAAACAATAATGGCTGCAAAGGCCTGTGCTGGTAATAGCAATTAATTAATGAATAAGGTGATTTTGTTTATTTAAATTAAATATTTATTGTAGATCATTTAAAAGAAAATGGTAATAAAAGGTTTGAAATATTCAACGAATTTTGTGAACGATATGCAGATGAAGATGAACGACTACGAATTGCTGAAATTATCGAGAAACAATTACAAAGTAATATTGGTGAATTATATCGGAGTCGTATCATTTCGAAAATTTTAAATGATGATGAATTATATGATCAATTGGCACATACGAAATGTCGAAATGAAATAAAACGATTGAAT
>JAZBGY010000318.1:35010-73183 GCA_037414755.1 Lydus trimaculatus | reverse complement strand
TCTATAACTTTATAGAACCAACAGCTGTTGAATCCATAAGAATATTTTCTAGAAACCGGGCATAAGCCGAAAAAAAATGCATAACATAGAATACTATTATCTGTTAGATAATATTATGTTCCAAAAAAAAATATTTACAGGTTGAGTCAGGCGAAGCTACAGCTTCCGTATTTGTTAGAGAAACGAAACAAAAACACAAGGGTATACAGATTACTCTCTCTAAAAATGACTTGATATCAACCGATAAAAGCGTTTCTGAAATGGTAAAGCGGTCATTACATCTTAAAAACTGCATGAAATTGAACAGAAAAACCCACAACAGCTAAAACTCCGGAATTATGATAATAATTTTTTTGTTTTCAAAAATCGTCATTTTTATTGAAAATTCCAAATTTTTCGTAATTTAAAGAGAAATTCTATTAATAAACACGTTAATTCTAAAATCATACGTGATTATACTAGTACTGATAAGAAGAAGCGTTGTGATAAACAAGTGGCGATTATTTAATGGAAACATGGCATATGCACTTTTAAAGAAAAAACACAATAACAGATAAAAATACGTATTTCAAACGAATTGGTGCACACGTCAATAGAAGTGAAAATGAATTCAATGTACATAAGATGTATAGTGCAAGTGACCTCTAAAAGTAGGTCAACTAAAATGAGTTAAAACACAAAACATTGAAAAGTATTTGATTTTTTTTTTTTAATGAAAATGACGATTTTTGAAAACGGAAAATTAATATCGTGTACTGCACATTTCGTAATTTCGGGTGTAGTGGTTCTTTGCTTATTTTTATATTGATTCTGAGATATATTGGTCGTTTTTCTCATTTCAGAAACGTTTTTATCGATAAGGCCCATTTTAATATCAAGATCGAGTTCAAACTGAATTAATCCACACATCAATAAATCTTAGTTTAATCCTCGTATGATTTAAAAAAGCCATTGATCTGTTTATAAGTGAAATTTCTATTTGAATTGCGAAAAATATGCAATTTTCTTCGATTTTTAACTTAATGAAAATGACGATTTTTGAAAACGGGAAAAAATCTGTTATAATCCACACATTGTGGAGTTTCAGTTGTAGTGGTTCTTTGCTCATTATTGTATAGGTTCTGAGAGATATTGGTCGTTTTTCTCATTTCAGAAACGTTTTTATCGATAAGGCCCATTTTAATATCAAGATCGAGTTCAAACCGAATTAATCCACACGTCAATAAATCTTAGTTTAATCAGGTAAGATTTAAAAAAGCCATTGATGTTTATAAATGAAATTTCTATTTAAATTGCGAAAAATATGCAATTTTCTTCGATTTTTAACTTAATGAAAATGACGATTTTTGAAAACGGAAAAAATTCTGTTATAATCCACACATTGTGGAGTTTCAGCTATAGTGGTTCCTTGCTCATTATTGTATAGGTTCTGAGAGATACTGGCCGCTTTTTCCATTTCAGAAATGCTTCGATCGATAAGACTCATTTTGCTCTCGAATCATTTTTAGACAGAGAATTCTCTATGCTTGTGTTTTTGTTTCGTTTTTTTTTTTTTAAAAAAATAGCGAAACTGTAGCTTCTCCTGACTCATCCTGTATAATAAGTCTACCAGTTTACTGGAATATCATTGATTATCGTAATCACAATTTTTTTGTTCGGCTTTAGAAAAGTGATTCTTGATAATAAATTATTATAAACCAATAAAGGGCCCATATTTAGAAGATGCGAATCAAACCAATAGCAAATTATATTATTCATCTACCATAAAATATGGTCCGGTTTACCGTAGATGAAACATTTTTTTTATTATTATTTAATTTTCACCAACGAAGAGAAGGCCCTCGTACAATACTTGCATAAAGACCCCTTGGACTGTGCTTGCGTAAGTACCCGATATTTCTAGCTACGCTACTGATCAGTTGTAACAAATGAGGAGTTTTTAATAATTCAACAGATCGATATCTCTCTTATTATTATTATTATTATTATTATTATTATTATTTCAAATAATCCTTAATTGTCATTTGAATTTATTCGATTTGTTAAAATTAAAATATTCAAACTGACTATGCTTAAACAAGGATAATCATCCAATTTTGGTGGATGCGCCGGGTCACTGATTATTATTTGTTGTATCTTTTTTGGGTTAATTCCAACAATTTTTATTTAAACAATTCTCAACAAATTTTGGTGGATGCGCCGGGATATCAAAAAATTTCTCTATTCTTCCAACTACTGGATAGTGAGTAGAAACATGAATTTTATCAGAAAATATCGATGACGTACCCTTTTTAGTAATGTTTACATTATTAATGAGTTAGATTTATTTACGATACAAACGGTATAACATATATACCAACCAAATCTACCCTCTGTGACTCTTTAGGGAAAATTTTAGAATACTGATGGATGCATTTATTTATTTTTATACATTATGCTACAGTAAACTATATAGAAGAAAACATCGGCTCTATCCACTCTTCTTTCTTTCATATAAAAACCGGTTATTGACGCTACCCATCCCCAATTATAGGTTTTAATTTAGACAACCGTATCAGACAAAGATCGATAACTAGAGATGGATGATAGGTGGCGCCAACAACACTTCTATCTGTCCAGTTTCTTTTCATGATAGTTTTCCCTATATACCTATTTTGCTGTTGCATACTGTATAAGTGAACATTTTGTAAACTAAATTGGCATTTAAATTCGAATATACTCTAGAAGACAAGTTAATCTGTAAGGGATACAGTTTTGGGTATGAAATACTAGTAGGGTGTGTATGTGTGTGCTTTATCATCATACTACACATTATTGTGGATTCATGCTGAGACAGTTATACTATCCCTTAGTGTACGCTTCTTCAACCTAAAATTTAATCGTTTTTTCCCCTAATATTCTATATTAATCATTAATTTACCAAAAATAGGTCTTTGATCTTTATTATTAACCTTAAAATTATATGCCAATCACTATAACTAATTAGCATTTAATTATTATACAAAATGATTAATTTTCAATGATTCCTCTACTAAAACATGACAATATTAAGCTGTTTGATGCACGTACATGCTTGAAATTGATACTTAAATGGTGAATTATAGCGAAATATTCCCAATATAAAGGGATTGAATCGTTATAGCACATAAGATATTTTGATTATAAATTGAATATAGAACGTTTTAGTTTTATTGTTGTTATCAGCGACACATTATCATCAAAACAACAGTAGAATAATTATTTATTTTCATTATTAAATCAACGAAATGCCCGCATATTAAAATGAAAAACAAAGAAAAAATTATTAGGGTTGCTTTTGTTTCAAAACAACAAACAATGGTAAAGAGAAAGTAATTTTTGATTAGTACGATAAAGTCGGCAATAACAAATATTTCATTGTTATATGGGTATACGTACATTTATAATATTTAATGAAAATAACTTACGGATAAATAAATTTTAACTATCAGATAATACAAATTTTATTTCAAATATATTTCTGTGATTGTGACAATAAATTACTAGTTTCAGTCATTTGTTTTGGTGGGACAAAGAAACTGGAAGGTGTTTCATTTAAGATGCTTAACTTCCGGTTGATAATATCCTAATTCATAACAGTTGGTTGAATATTAATGTACAGAATTTCGTTATAAATTTTGAATGTAATTGCCAACAAAAACGTGTAATTCTTAAATGAAACATACTGTATTAAATATAACGAAAAAATTACAGAATTTGCTATTCTTTTGTATTTTATGAGAATAAAAAATCAACTCACGAATTTACATAAAATCCAAACTACTGTGTGAGATCTTAATTTACACGGTATTCAAATTGCACGATTTCGTTTTATTATAGTTGTAAGAATGCGTCGAAATTCTTCATTTAAAATGGAAATTTTATTATTTATAAAATTATAGGTCTTGTTTTACACGGTTTTGCTTGATACAAAATTTAATTGATGGTATTAGTTGAGGGCAACATTGTAGATTTTTCATCCGTTGTCTGTTTTTTTTTTTGCTTTTTTTGTTTTTTGAATACTGAAATTTTGTTGGAGAGCAATGTGGCATTCATTACGTTTATTGTTCAAGAGCTTTGTTGGTTTTTTTTTCCAATCTACCTACACTTCAACTCTTTTATTGTTTTGCCAGTCCGTCTCTCTATCTATCCACTTATTTCAACAATTTCTAAACATAGAAAAAACAAGAAATAACACAGAAAATACTCGGTAATTAAAACAGATGCATCCACTATCTGTTCTCTTTATTAATTTATTATTGTCGTTAATGATTCCAATATTCGTGTTTTGCACGAATGTCACATTATTATTAGATTAATGATCAAAATAATAAACAATTTGTATTGAAATAGTTCCATTAACTGGAATCATCTACTCAGTGGCGTATCTACTGTACGAGGGATTATTGATATATTCTTATTGTTAGCCTACTATTAAAACAACTAAAATTTGGAACTCAAAGTATTATTATAGCCACCTTTCCACGCCTTTAGCCCTTCCAAAAAACTGTTTCTTCTGATTCACAGCTTTCTTTAGGTCTTCATTGTACAAAAATTTATGCCCTTTCAGACTTTTTTCTAGTTGAGCGAAGAGGTAATAGTCCGAAGGGGGCTAGAATCTAAGGATTAGGGCGGCGGATGTTTCAATAATTCGAACACTAGATACCTAATTGATGTGCGATTTGTGTGCAGGAACACATCTTTTCTTTTCTTATCTTCAACAGAAGGTTTTCCTCTTTTGAACCAAGCAATCCAGTTTTTCTCAGTATGTCTTCGTGAATCTGCTTCGCCCTTTGATAGCTCGATACTTCAATTTATCGATTTTTACAATTGAAGTTGACATGGTGAAATTTCACAGTGGCATTTCTAATGAGTCATTGTTTGCTATGCCATGGTACCACAATTTTTTGTTTTATTCATAGTAAACGGCCTAAGCCAACTAAATATCAATACGTCCTCGTATAGCAATGTTTAGCAATACTGAATTGCTTTTAAGTGCGAGATGCGCTGGGTAAACCAAAAAAAAAAAACACAATATATCAGGGTAATCCCATAAGTAAGGTCTCCACAGAGCTAGGGTTGCGGGGAAACGCTTCGTGTGACTGTGGCAACACTGTTGTCTCCCCCACTCTCAAACAACAATACCTGCACCGTGCTAGGACACTCAGTATAGACGTGGCAGTTATTTGTAATGGAGATCCCGTCAAATGCGAAATTCGTTCAATTATTCGTTTTTTAAACGAAAAAGCCGTCAATTGACTGAAGTGTATGGCGAATCGTGCATGAACGTCAAAAATGCCCGTAAGCGGTGTAGGAAATTCGTAGCTGGTTGTACTTAAATTCATGACGAAGAAAGAAGCGGTAGACCATCTGTTTCCAACGAAACAATCGCAAAAATTGAACAAACCGTACTTGAAGATCGTCGGATCACTCTGGATTTTGGTTCTTGACGGATCCTGCAGCACTAATCATAGGATTTTGACAAAAAAACTCTTTATCAACAAAGGCCGCTCCTCGTACTATGCTGGGGCACGCTAATAAAGTCGATTACACATAGCAATTAAAATTTCCACTGCAAATTTGGTTGCAGCGTCTAAATTCGCCAGCGTGTAGCGTCTAGCGACAAAAGTAGACCGATCGGCTACTAAATTCGCAGCGACTTTGGTCGACAGCGTCTGGCGATTAGAGTCGCTCAATGTGATCGACTCTTAAGGGCCCAATATTTCTAGTTACACCATATTGAAGAAAAAAAAAATCAATATGATCATCATGAATATTTTAATTGTTTCTCAAAACAGAACAAAGAAAAATTTGAAAAATGAATATCAAATTTACGTCAACGATCGATATATACATACACACAGACACACAGGGTTAGTTTATAAGAGTTTAATGTATTTTATTGGGTTACAAGAGTTGAAAATATTGCTGGCAGGTATCTAACTTTAGAAACATGTAAATTGGGAATTTCTAAATTTATACTATACGTGTGTGTATCGAGATGAGAAACGTGTCCCTCACTTAACCATACTGGTTTTTTCTTCTTCTTTTTATTTTGGTTTACATTTTGTTTATTATAATACGAAATCAGATTATTTTGTAATTTTCATGCTTTTATAGTTAATCAAAATGATAACGAGATCCAATGATTAGAAATTAGAATTTTCAATAAATATTCACATTATTATAGAAATACGTTGATGTGTCTATATTTGAATTCTGAATCTATCACTGCAGAACAATGATCTATTGCGACAGCTACTGTTATTATTGATTATTATCAAACACATTATTCATAACTTATGATAAACATCAAGTTTGATTAATATTTTCGAAGTTTGTTTTAAATCAAATTCAACTTAAAACAAAATTTTTCAAAAAAGGATGTAGTAAAAGTTACAACCCGTGGAAAAGTAATGGATCCAACATTCGCATTAATTTCACATTGTTTTGTGCATTATTCATACCTAAAAGTGTTTGTTGAATGGTCAATCCATCTCCAACTCAATTTGATGAATAAATTTCCAATTATTTCGAAAAAAACTCGACGAAACTACAACGAAATCACATTATTTGTCCTGGCGCATCCACCAAAATTTTAACATTTATCATTTTTTTAATTTTATTTTCCAGGTACATTGAAGATGAGGTGAATTGAAACGGTCGCGATGCTACTTAGATTGAACCGTGGTGGTCCCCGTCGGGCTGCATTATATGCCATCGGTCTATTATGCGTCGCGGCACTTGTATTCCGCCTCGGTATTTTATGTTTAACAACAACAACAACAACAGAGACTGATTCAACATCATCATCATCATCATCAATTCAAATGTTATCACCTGTTAAATATGTTGTAGGTAATGATAAGAAAATTTACGAATATAATCGTGAGATGCCATTGATTTTTATTGGTGGTGTACCACGTTCTGGTACAACATTAATGCGTGCAATGTTAGACGCACATCCTGATGTCAGGTAAATATTGATTTTTATTGATTATTTTATTAGAGAAGTTGTATTAAATTCAATTTAGATCTATCGTATTCTATTGTCTTTTACTACTACTACAACTAGCACTATTTCTACAAGTTTAACAAGAATTTGTTGTTGGCAGTTTCACATTTCCTGACTCTTCGTCGTTTTATTCGAGATTGTAGACGAAAGAGTAAAAGAAAAAAAAAATTGTCGTAAATTAATTAAAATCCTCTACAACATTGACTTGATTTGTATTGGTTTGTCGTTCTAAAAGTTCAACTTTCAATAGTCTCTTTTTCTAAACGGTACGATGATCTTTAAAAGGCATAATAAATTTTACATCTCTCAAATGTAGTTAATTCTTGCTATATGTATGAAGTCTCATTTTCTATTCACAATTGTCGCAATTTTTCCACCCCCAATTCTTCTTAAATAGAATTGAATTCAATAAGAAAAATGAATCGGAAGCATACTTTTACATATACGAGGGTGGAATCAAAAGTTTCCGACCTGGAGAACCTTTAAACCGATTCATTTAGTTCTTCAAAATTACCTCAGCATCCGACTGATATTTTGTCCCAGCATGAAACTTTCTCATATTGGGAAATAGGTTAAAGACTGTTGAAGCCAGGTCAGGTGGATCGGATACATGAGGCACCAATTTGAAACCCAACTGGTTGATTTTATGCATAACCATGTCGGATTTGTAGCATTTCGCGTTGTCTTTTTCGTTAGTCCTGGTCTTTTCTCTTAATTTTTTTGTGCAAATAAATTTAACAGATTACTGTAGTGTTCCCAATTAATTATTTTACCTTTCTGCAGGTAATCAATCTAAAGAGTAGTTATATGATGCCGATCCTATTCCACTTTTTTGGTGGATGCGCCGGGACAATTTCCCGCGCAAAGTAGATCATGATCGGCGCATGACGCCTCCACCAAATTTTGCACGCTGAAGTATCCCAGCGCATCCACCAAAAAAGTGGAATAGGATCGGCATCATATAGCTGCTGGCGCCTCCACCAAATTTTGCACGCGAAAGTATTCCGGCGCATCCACCAAAAAAGTGGAATAGGATCGGCATCATATAACTACTCTAAAGAATGCTTTTTGCATCCCAAAAAACCGTCAGCATAACCTTTCCAGCTGATCAAACGCTTTTCGCCTTTTTTGGAGCTGGTTCCCCGTCATTGTTAACTGTTTAGATTGTTGTCTAGTTTCTGGACAGTACATTTCATCAACAATCACAGATCTCCGTAAAAAGTCTTTTTGATCGTAGTGAAACAATTCCAAACCTTGTTGTGAAACGATTTTTCGAGAGAGCATTTATTTTGGTACAAGCAATCGTGGTATAATTTATTTCATACCCAAAACTTCACCCCTCCATCTCAGCTATTTCCACCAACTTCAATCTACGATCTCCCAACACGATTTCATGCACCTTCTTCACTGTTTCCTCTGCAGTATCTGTTTTTGGTCTGTTTGAACGTGGTGCATCTTCAGTGCTCGCACGACTCCGTTTTAAATCTGCAACCCACCTTTTAATGGTTGTAAATGATGGAGAAGATTCCTTCAACGTAGAATAGAACTCAGTTTTTATTTCTGTTGGTGATAAATTTGAAAATTGTCGAACTGGTAAATTTTGCTGAGTTATAGGTACACGTAACTTGAGCAAATTCTTAAGCTGGACAATGACAGAATGCGTATATTTCTTTATTACTTTGGGCGTCCAAACGGAGCACGAAAATGCATAAAAGGGTACTCAAATATTTGGGAGGAAGTGGGAACGGTTTGGCCGCCCATAGTGAGCGATAAAGAAACACAGTTGCCGCTGTGAAAAAATTACAAATCTTTTTGTTTTCATTGATTAGGTCGGAAACTTTTAATCCCACCCGCGTATATCAAATCGAATTCGAGAAAAATTCAAATCAATCTACGTAAATTACATGAATATATGATTGGGAATCAAATCAGCGTGAAATAAAGTTAATTTGTTGCATGTATCTTCGGTAGCCGTCTATCATTCGCTCTATAGATCCCTGTTTTTATTGTTATTAACAATATCGTGTACGATAATCGAATTTTCCTTTTGTTAAGTAAATTAAAAACGATTGTGTTTTCTGTAATCAATTCTAATTTATTTTGATAAAACTCGCATAGAAAGAGTGCTGATGAGGGAGAGTGCTTAAAAGAGGCCGGAAAGAGAACTCCAGATTCAATTTCATTCATACATTCTATTGGGTGAACTTATAACGAAGCTATTTGCAGTTGGGGGTTTTTTTTTTGTTGATTTGCATTTTTTCCATCGTTCTGCTATATTATTCAATTGTCGTTTTCTTTTATTTCGTTCCATTTACTTTTTAAACAAAATTATTAGATTATTGTTCCACCCAACCCACTCCCACGTTTTGTCTGTATGTGTTTTGTTTTACAGATGTGGACAAGAGACTCGTGTTATACCAAGACTATTACAATTACGTTTCCATTGGTTGAAATCGGAAAAAGAATCATTACGTTTAGAACAGGCTGGTATAACGAAATCAGTTTTAGATTCAGCTATTGCTGCATTCACATTAGAAATTATTGCAAAACATGGTGAACCAGCACCAAGACTTTGTAATAAAGATCCATTAACAATCAAAATGGGCACATATGTTATTGATTTATTCCCAAATGCGAAATTTATCTTTATGGTAAATATAAAATTGTTTTCACATTTATTTGTTTTGTGGATTATTTAATTAATTTTATAAAATAGGTACGTGATGGTCGTGCCACTGCTCATTCTATCATATCACGTAAAGTAACAATTACCGGTTTCGATTTAACTAGTTATAGACAATGTATGAAGAAATGGAATAGTGCTGTGGAAGCAATGAATAATCAATGTCGTGAATTAGGTGCAAAACGTTGTTTACGTGTACCATATGAACAATTAGTATTACATCCAAGACAATGGATGGGAACGGTTTTGAAATTCTTAGATCTACCATGGAATGAATCTGTATTACATCATCAAGATTTTATCAATAACGGAATCAGTTTGAGCAAGTAAGTTGTTTTTTTGTTTTGTTTACCATTGAACGGAACAAAAAATAAAACCTACCCTCCTGTGATGATGAAATGAGATTATCAATCTGCTTTTTCTCCGTTGATGTAGTTTTGTTCTGTTGTATTATCGTTATCAAAAGTAAACCAAATATTGATTTTTCGTATACGCTTCGAAAATATTTCACATTAATATTCATAATGTCGATTTTAGAATTTGTTAGCGGTATTTCCCCCATTCACACACAAACACACACACAATATCGAATATTTCAGATTTTTCTAATCAAATTTCATAAAGACATCACCGAATTTCCATCAATATCTATCTCGGCCCTGTCTATTCTATCACACACAGCCCCTATTTCCATATTCCACATATATTCGAATCTTACAACGGAAACATTCGATATGTTGTTGTTACGAATCGATATCCGCTACATACGTTTCCGTTTTCCGTTCAATCTAGAAGACCACCAATTATTTTTGGTTTTTTGTTTTGTTTATAGAGTAGAACGTTCTTCAGATCAAGTGATAAAACCAGTCAATTTGGAAGCATTAACGAAATGGGTTGGTAATATACCAGATGATGTTGTTAAAGATATGGCTGATATAGCACCAATGCTATCCGTATTGGGTTATGATCCATATGCAAATCCACCAAATTATGGTAAACCCGATGATATAGTTGCAACAAATACAAAACATATACAACAACATAAAGGTGAATGGGATAAAAAAGTTAAAGAAATGTTCAATAATGCTGGATGGGAGAATAAAGGTGGTGGTAGTGATGCTGGTGGTGATACAGTATTGGATCGTGAACCAAGTGATAGTCCTAATAATACAACGTGATGATGATCTTTCCTAATATAAGTGTGTTTGTGTTTATTTCTTGTCTATCGAATTTTTATTTCCGGATCAAGAATTGTTGTTGTTGTTGTTGTTTCTTTAACTGTGAACGTTTTGTTGAAAGGCGATTTGTTATCAGTGACGTTTGTGTTATGTAATCGTGACCGGCCAGTATGTCACGCTATTTATTATCAATTCAACTATAATTTTTGATAATTTCATTATTATCATCATAATTAGTGGTAAATTAAATTTTAATTTAAAAAATGACAATGAGAATTATTAACAAATTGAGTGCAAAGTTTTTATCAGTTCTTTCTACTAACTATATTGTCTGTTATAAATTGGTATCAATTTGAATAAAATTATTTTAATATTTACTACCGTTTTTTTTCATTTTTTCCCAACAATAAAACCATTTCCATGTCGTTTGAAATACAGTACAGTATTTGATATAAATGGGTCGTTTTCGTACCGATTCCATTGGGAATTATTGCATTTCACCTATCTATAGACCTCTACACAGTCTATTTGTTCCATTATCCGTACATATATAGAACAAGAACGCTAGAGATACGGTTGCAGTAATATTGCGTTGTCATTTGAAAATTTACACGCCAATATTAGAACCGACCTTATCGCCGACATCACAAACTAAATAAAGCCTAATTTATTATGTTTATGAAGCTTTTAAAACTTTCTGGTGTATGTGTATATGTTGATATTTATTAAATTACAAATTTTGTTGAACAATTGGTGGATGCGCCGGGCAAATAATTCATTTATACACAGTGATTCCCAACTTGTATTTCGAAAGGATTCCGCTATTGTTATAGACAATAGACAACGAACTTTAACACACAATAGAGTTAAACATTTGGAAGTCACTCATCTATACACAGATAAAAATTATATGCAACTCGATCACCTTAATGTAACATTCCGAATTCATCAATAATGTGGAATATTCACGTATTATTATACAAATAAACGTTAATGTAAACAAACAGAGATAGAATATTGAATTGCTGTATCAACGTCTACTGAATCTTACGAATTCGGCCCCAGTTTGTATTGAAAACATTCACGTTAATGAATCTTATTCAAATATTAATTTAATTGTATTTGTATGAAAACAACAAAAAGACAAACATTGAGAAATATACGAACGACAACCGAATGGGAAACATCAAAGAAAATTTTTTTGTTGATTTCAACAGAGATATTAATTAGGCACCAAAAAAATAACCGATACTGTACCATCTGTACATATATTGCAAAATTGATTGATTCATTGATAATGAAGCATAAGAATCGGTGATAAATTATACGAAAAATTCCAACTACCATATGTTGCCGCAATTTCGTTGTTATTGGAAAAGAAAGAATGAAATTTTGTTGGTTTTCTTTTGTGATTAATTATAAAATTGGACGACGACCACCACTCGGTTTGATTCTCTCAATTGTCCATCGTAACATCAAGAGAGATTCAGATAGACAGACAGGCAGAAAGCTGTCGGACGAGTAAACTTGCTTTTATCCACATCAGAACATCAAGAATTAGCTGTTGGACGAGCAGAATCCGTTCTAGTTGTACGTAAATTAATTTCAGTTTATAATCCTTGATATCCGGAAATGTCGCAGAATTATCAGAAATAGATAGTTATAGCATTGTACTGAATATAAAGTCACTGTTTAGAATAATAATAGTACTAGGTGGTGGTGGTGAAAGTTGGAAACAACCCAATATTAGGAACGTACTTGTAAATAATCTTGAATTATTCATCTTTTATAAAGCTCATGTTTATGTATAAAATTATTAATATTTACCGTTATACAACAGAAATAAAGCTCTAACTCGAAGTATATACGGTAAGGATTATAGAGAAGCAATATAATCAATGCAAATTATCAATTAATTAATTAATTAATTAATTAATCAGCTGATCCTAATCGGAACATTCATATATAAACTTAAACGTTTCCACAGAACTATGTCTCTTTATTAATTTTCCTTACAGTTGGTACATCCCCTAATTCCCCAACATATAGCCGTTGGCATGCTCCTACCCCGTATTCCGTTACACACACACACACACACACACATACACAAACAGACACACATGAAACTAATGGACGCAATTACCGTCGATAATTAAAATTGTTGTCGCAAACTCTCTTCTGTTAACACGCCAGTCGAGTTTTACAACAGCCGTCAAGAAAGAAGTAATAAAACGAGAGAAACTAAATTAATGTCATTTTATTTGAACACAAAATGTGTGGTCCTACTGACAGTTTATATACTGTCGTTATTTTCCTTTTTATATCAAGAGGGATAATCATTTTGTTTCAGATATATAGATGTCCTTTGCCCTGTTTGCCCTCTTTTGGTCTATTGTTATTTAGCTATACCTAATGAAGAAATGTCGGATATAACACAATAAAGGCCTGTTTATTAACTTGCCTTTTTGGACTTTTAATTAGGTTTTATTCTAGTGAACATCAACAACACTAACAATAAGCCTAATAGGGTGTTGGGTGGCATCTATAGCCGGAAGGGGTTGTTTCTTTTCTATAAACCTCACAATAATAATGCTGAAATATAAGCTTTGAAAACGCTACATTCTTATTAAAACAAGCAATCATATTGTTGATATAATTCCTGTAGGAAAGCGTAAATGAAATCGTACACCGAACAAATAAATGTTGCAATAAAAAGTGGCAAAATTACGTGCAAAACATTCTTAGAAACAACAACGAGTTGGAAAAATAAACAAAAATACCGCAAAGCTTGGATTAGAAAGCTCGATCATTATGGTTTTCTTTAACATTGTAACAACGTTAAGATTAACTTGTTTAAACGGTACGAACATGAAGAAATATTCCAGCTATTTATAAAACTACCCCAATATTTGATTACCCATTTTTTTTTATGTATTGTTACGTGAAATATGCTTTAATTACTTTCAGAACAAGAAACGATTTGACGTTGGCTTACTATCATAATTACAACAAAATTTAATAGAAGCGGGGTTTTATGGATTTTCCATTTAATTAACAAAAATTCGGTTTAAGCAACGCACAATCAGAAAAAAACTGCAGAATTGGGGTAGGAAGACAAATTAAATTTATGTGAAGCGTGAAGGATTAACAACAGTCACCGGGGGTTATATAAAAAAAAACAGTTGCAGAATCAAGCGAAATGGGAAAAATTTATCCTCGAATGCGTCTCCATTTAGGTCCATTTATTAATAAAAATTGCCCTTGCGACAGAGAGCTTTCCCAGCTGAAATGCTAGCGTATTTTATCAAAAAAAAATAAGAAAAAATAAAGACGTACAACTTAAGCAAACATTGATACTCAACTTTTTGAAATAAAATAATAACAAATAGGGCAATGACTGAGATAAGGGTTGAATTGTTGTTTTGTTAGAATTTTGATTAATTCTAGCAAAACTTAATATTAAACGTGTCACGATTACGTTAGCGTTCATTAAATCCGAGTCGTCGCTGTCATCTTTGAATAATGAGGTATATGTCAACTCCTTCGACCCTTTATTATCCAACTTGCATAAAATCGAGGGGTAATAAACCCGACTTATAGCGTTAGAGCGCGAACAAAAAAGAAAACACAAGGGTTGGTTGGTTGGGATTTTATAGGAGAGGAGAAGAAAAAAAAAAACGTTCACACCTTCTTAATCTTCATCCTCAAGATAATATTGTCGGCAGACACGGCTGAATTTTTAATGAACCTACCTACGTGGGGCTTCGTGATTGCTTAATTTTCTCTTTTTAACTTTCCACTCTCGCCTTGTTGTTGTTTTCTTTTTCCAACAACCCTCCTACCACAAATATTATTTCTTTAAAATTAAAATTCCTTCAATGTTTCCAAACTGAACTCGAATCTGATTTGTGTTGGCTGGCAACTAACAATTTACATAAATCGTTTTTGGACGTAATAAGACAACCATGTAGTAACATACCAGGAGCTGTCTAACTCGTCTCAATATAGATTTTTCCGAATTGCGAATTTTCCATCTTCACTGACAACTATAGTGAGAAAATCACGTAAATGTCAGTTTCGGTTGTATTGTGGAAAATTGGCCACAAGGGAAATATCCACAGGGTATAAAGGAAGTGTATCGTATTATAGATAGACAAGTTTGACTGACCTTTATGGAAAAGTTGCTGACTATAAGACAAGACAAAATTCAACACATAGAAATCTAATTGAATTTATTTCTGTTTAAAACAACAAACAACCTTTCATTGAATATTGCAAATAGTACGAAACGGTACAAGGAAGACTAATTTCAAGCTAGACAACCTCTACAAGTCCCATTTGGTGTAAAACAAGTCATTTAATTGAAATAATGCCGAATACCCGTTATTAATTAATAATAAATTAATTGACATTAAAGATGAAAAAGTATGGTTGTATCGTTCATTATGTGGTAACTCAACCGTTGGGACTTGAACCCGGAACTGTTACTCACCGAACGGGTGTGTATATTCAACTCCCCACGGATTAGTTGAACTGTTTCATCTGTAATATTTGTAAAATTAGAGTTTTATGTTTCAAATTAAAAAGATGTATTGCCGGAAAACGAACTATAAAAACCTAACCGTATTCTGTATATTATCCTTGTCACATAAATCAAGTACAGTGGTTGAAAGAAAAACGACTCAGCAACCAGAAAAAAAAAGAGATGTAGAACGGATAAATCGCGAATAAAATACGAAGAAACTGACAAGAAACGGGTGGTAGTGTATTATACACAATACCGGTGTATTGTATCGTTAATATTTATTGTTCTACAATATTTTTATTGTAAATAAAAACAACAATAAACTGTGTTTACTGTATTTTTATTAAATAAAATGTGAAACAAACATGTTCGGGATCAGTAAAGCGGAAGAACTTTCGGTTTTTTTTTCCAGATTGCCGTGCATCTACCCATCTGTCTACAATACGGTGGCATTTTTGTTATCAAAGTGATAATTTTGTGTGTGTACACTACATTGGTGGTTAATGCTGCAGTAGTAGTAGGAAACTGATTATTTGAGATTCCAACCAAATAAAAAATAAATATCGTTACATATGTGAGACAATTCGTTGTTAAAAATCCATTACGATGGGTTAAAAATTTGATTTCGAACATAGCTTTGATTGTTATAAAGAGTTTCACGTTTGACCGATTGACAGAAAAGTAAATCTTCCCCTGTTTTACGCTTGATTTTTCTAACAAAATCCTTTCATTGAATTGACCGGATCAGAATTTTCTAAATAATAGAGAGAATTCCTTTATTTATCACAAAATTTAAAAGTTTACAGTGGAATTGTGGAAGGTTTTTATCAAAAAATAATAAAAATGAAAAATAGAAGACGTAAAAGTATATGGAAAGCAACAGATGGAATGCAATGGTAGCGTAAATTTTAAATTAAAACTCAACGAAATTCTCACTGTCTGCAGATTGGAATAGGAAGAAATTCAATAATAATCGTGTAATTTTCACTCGTATAAGACGACGATTTCTGAAAAAATCCCATTGGAACCTTGTCAAAAGACCAATTTAGCAACTTTGAATACGTATCGACATTCCGCACAATTCTCAACTGTAATCTCGATCTTCACGTAAAAGATATAATCTAATGGCGCGTCTCCACACAATGTCGATCCTAATCAACTTTACAATTTTGGTGGATGCGCAAGGACACTTTGAATTGTCCCGGCGCATCCACCAAAATTGAAAAATGGATTAGAATCGGCATCATATTACTACTCACACTGGCTGTATCTAATTTCTCGCATCAGCAGTTTTGAGTGCTGCCCACGTGCCCGAGTAACACATCCAACGTCAGCAATCTTTACCCTACGAGAGCGGTAAATGAATAAACATCAAAGGAATGTTGCAAGCAATATGTGTCCGTGTAGAGGCGCACCTTTACGCGTTGGGATATCCACAAATCTACAGAGTTGGACAGCAAAGTAAGCACACTGAGCACGCACTCTGACGGCTGTCACACGAGTTATAACGAGATACAGAGGAAATATGCGATCATAACTTTAAGAAGGTTGTTGTCAGCACAGTGGGCAAAGAAAGTGGGTGTTTCTTACAGTGGTGTTTGCTTCGGTGTTCAGCTCTGTGTAGGCGGAGATAGATGTAAAAATATAACAAAAAATTCAGGAATAATGTACGTAAAATAAGAAAAAATGGCGAAACTATCAACTTGATCATTTACAGATCTGTAGAACATTAACTGCATGTAAATAAACAATTAAAATGATATACAAAGTCTAAAATATTTCAGAATGACATAAATAGAGGAAAAACAACAACAATACAACGAAAACGAGAGAAAAGGACGACGAAAACTTGGAATGTCCATTAGTGAATTTATTAGTTACCCAGTTGGTAGATTTAATATCTAACAAATATTTCCACATAAACATTTTCATATTTGTTCCTTTTATATCATTTTCTAATAATAATAATAATAATAATAATAAATTATCACAGATTGCCGTTTGTTGTTCAACTATTTGAGGTTTGTTGTTGTTGTTTTTTTTTGTGTTCAAAAGTGATTTACTGCAATATCGTGAAACTATAAGTAAGTCCATTTCTAAGTTTCTCAATCATTTTTTAGAGACTTTCTCAACTCGAAAATAGAGTTAGCAGTGATTTTTTATCAATAAAGTTGTTTGTTTATCAAATTATTTCTAATCAAAACTATTAATCAACAATTGTTTATGACACTTTGATGTTTTCGTTCTACCTTTTGATGATTTGAACAAAAACTAATTAATTACATAATTTACAATAATTTTATTGATGAATTATTGGAATTGTTGCAATAAATCTGTGTGTATATTATTCAGAATTGAAACAATGGCATAGTTTACAATGATTACCCAATTACGGAATGTTTTGGCATTTAATTTAACTATCGAACATTGAATAATCAACAAAAAATGTATTCATAATTGCTTTTAAACAAATTAACAAATATTTAATTTTAATATTAAATTGTTGTGTGTATTTAGAGATTATCCACCTGGCTGGCGTAATATTTAGCGAAATGGTAAATGTTAGAGACAGAGAATGTGTGTTTCAGTCTTAATTGCAGTCTATCTAGTTTCAAATTGAAATGAACATCACCAATATCCTGGCATAAGTGTTATTAACATTAATAGAGCAAGAGATGGGGAATTGAACAACAATAGTTTTACCGTCCGTTTGTGTAAAAGTTGAAATTTTGCTTCTTTTTTACTCAAAAACTTTGCCCTCTAATTACAGCAACAATAGAGAGAAGTTTTGTAGTAGCGAAACAAACTTGAATTTAATGAAAATTTATCAATTAACTAAAATAGATGCAATTACTAAACATACAATTACAAGATATGAAACTTTTGAAACTCCTTATACCAAACTCTACAACATTCCGAAATAACAACTTGTATGTATAGACGTTCTGCTATCTGTTACAGACGTGATAGAAATTCCGGAAACTATACAAGAAAAAAAATTGCTTCCACTATCATCGTGGAAATGTTGAAAAAATTCGTGTATAAGTCGAAGTGGAAATCGTAAATCAGTTTTATGTCTTTTTGGTAGATAACTCTGAGAAATACAACAAAAAAAAAAACAAATTTAATCGTCTAAAATCACACGAATTATGTGAATAAGTCGACAATAACAAACTTGAGAAAATTGCTTTTTAAATTTCACAATAAAAATGCTTCAACATCTCAACTAACAGCATGAAAATACTGTAATTGATAGAAGTTACAATTGTTTATTTATAGAGCTCCATCAAAGTCCGGAGCATCTGTTAGATAATTGGCTTTACAGAATAGAAGGTCGCTTTGTGAATAACCGCCATTATTAAAATTAATTTGTACAAAAGTAGCAGGAATTACTGTGTTCCAACTTGTAAAGACAACAACACTCTTATTCCCTTTGAAGATACAAACCGCATTACAGTCACAGTTTCGGATGTAACTGTGTAACTTTATAAATAAGTTGATGAAAACTGTGCTCTAACCACTGAAATTCCCCTGTGTTTTTTAGTTTGTCCTGAAAAAGTTAGTTTTTTCATGTTATAGAAAGTTGTTAAAAATGGTGGATGCGCCGGGCGATTACTTGAGTTAAAGCATTAAAACTTTCTAGCCAAACTTTGTACATTTCTGGCGAATATAATCATTATAAGTGAACCTCTAACATCTAAATAAATAAATAAATAAACAGTGAGTTTATAAAAAATTGATTTATAACGTTAACTTTTAACGTTAAAGACTAAACTAACACAGAGGGGAAAGTTTAATAAAAAGCAAAGTTAACTAAATCAATTTCGGTTGGTGAAGAGATTACAGATTGTTAAATATTGACCGAAGATCTATTCTCTAAAGAATATTGTTTAAACAAATAGTTAATAATAGTATCTTATAAGTTATAACAAATATTTAAACGCTTTATTTCACCAATTCGCATCATTTCGTGCGACATTTTTCTATCAAATGGTCAATTTCCTCTTGAAGTATTGTGTTCCAAGCAACCTGTAATTCGTGCTTGCAGCAAATTCCTCAGTCTTCTTCCCATACTATCCCAAACATGCTCGATAGGCGAAAAATCGGTAAGTCGGAGTGGCCATGGCAAGAAATTGACATTATCCTCTGCAAATCGATAAATAGAACGTCTTGCAATATGAGAACAAGCTGGAAAAGTGGGTCTTCCTACTGCCCAAGAAGTGGAAGAATATGGGGTTCTACCACCTCATCCAAGAACTGTCAGATAAGCCATTATCACTTGAGCGATATGATAGTTTGGTCAACAGATTCCTACCACTTTTTGGTGTTGCAATTTCCATTGAACTTGATTGGAAAACTTTTTGTTTAACAATGAACAATACAAGAACAAGTGAATAAGAGTTTGTTTGTTTGTGGAGAAATCTTTGAATTAATCAATGAATCACATTAGGTGAAGATAAAAAATTTAAATTACTCAAACAGATAGGTTGATAGGAAAGCTAACAGGGTTTTTCATTTTTTTTTTTTTTGTCGAAACTTTTTAATCTATCTAATCATTGTTGGCAATCCTCAAAGGAACACAATGAATATTCATTAAATAAGAAAACGACAGGAAGAGACGGTGATCAAATTGATAATTTCAGCAGGAACGTAATCTCATTGTAAATCAATATAATAGAATTCTTTATAACGTTAATAATAATTAATTTAGGAATTTAACAATAGCAGTTCTAATCAATTCATCTTTAGAATCAACGAAACGGCAACAATCTTATAAAATATGGAATTTGAATCTTATTTAAATTCAATGAATCAATCACGTAAATAGCGAGAAATAATAAGTTGTTTGAAACGACCATAGTTGAATCGGATCTTGTCACCACTTCAACAAACTATAACTCTAATAAAAATTAGTGAACATTCACCAGAATCAACGAACTATTGAATCAATCAAACAATTCGATGGAAATAATCAAATAAAAGTTGTAATTAGTGTTGATTATAATGATGTCTAGTTGTAGTTGATAAAAGTAAAGCTTTACGTGTACGTTTTTCTATCAAAATTGTGAAAATCATTCCTTGAATTCACAACTCGATTGAAGTATAAAAAGAAGACGAAGACAAAGTTTCAAAACGATGATATAATTCTCTAACTTGAATAATAAAACTTTTATAACTATATTCTTCTAATTTATGATGATAAAAGATAAATTTGAATGATATGATTATATGAAAATCGTATTTGAACAATCATAGAATAAGAACAAAAGATTCAACTTTAGGTATTCCATAAAATTGAGTCTATTTTCAACTTATTGTGTGTTAAGTTGGTGAATTTACAATAGAGTGTCGATTTGTACAGCAAATCAATCCATTTAAGTTGAGTGTGTCACCATTGAAGATAAGAGTAAACATTATACATTCTACTGTAAAATCCGGTCTATATTGGTATACAATTTGTTGTGTAAATATTGCATTTTATACAGTAATGGACAGATTATTAAATACATAGGGAAGAAACGTCAGCACCACCCACTCTACGTCGTGTAAAAACCATAAAAGTGGGTAATGTTACGATTTTTTTCGTATGTACTTAACAGCCCATCCACTACTGTATATTCGTCTTTTCATCTTCATTGTTAAGATTCAACAATAAATTATGAATTACCCGGTTTATCTCCAAGGAAATCATTTAATTTCATATAATTTTAAATAATACATGGAACATTAATATTCATTGTAAAATCGATGTCAATATTATGTCTGATAAGAAAGAACGTGACAAGAACCACCTTATATCTGTCTATCTATAGTATATGTATAATAAAGATGTCAGTATATTAGATAAAGTCTAGAATAACGTTCCCAAAGGACATCACTTCAACTACAACTACTATTACCACATACAGATACATAGATTATGGTGAAATCTAATCAAAACTTCAAGGGTTTCAATATATGCTCTATCTAGATATATATATAACGTGACCGTCCAATAATGTATAGGTTAAACTGTAAATGCTTCTAAAATTCAACACTCTGATGAATTAACACCACCAAAACAGCGTCACAATGCGTTTAATTGGAAGATGTAACTAGAGATTTCTTTACACCGTAACGAATCTGATTTAAATTGTGTGTACAGCAACCAGTCACTGTAACACGATAGAACTGAACTTTGACAAATTGTTCCCGTGGGAGAAGCCTCTCCTGTGTAGGAATAAAGTTATTTTTGTTGATTTGTAATGAAATGAACAAATACGTTTTTTTGGGATATAGAACGATACGTAGTTGAGTGAATCTGGTGTATTTACATATGTTTATATAGATGAACATAGTTGAAAGTTGTCATAAATCCTAATTGTGTTAGCTAGATGCAGATGCATTTAGACGTAGTAGAAACTTGGGATTTGATAAAAGATCGTAAAGAAGGTTTTAAAATTCAACAATCTGTTGCTTGGTATAAGACTTGAATAATTACGTTGTCGATTCACTTTAAGTTTCCTTTTACCGAATCAACTCGAGTAGTAGTAGTAACCGCAAGATTTATGTGAGATAAAAAATGTATAAAGAAGGAATGGAAATAAGGTCATCTGTTTTACGATTTCAAATTTGTCTCGTTAAGATTGGGGGAAGAGAATTCGTTACTTAAAATATTTGTAAGTTGTTAAAATGAAACTTTTACTAATTTACAAAATTTGTTCTCTAAACCACACCAATTCTGTAAAATGATCCTGAATTTGATCGATAAACCTTCACAAATCTACCATGTGAGAGAATTTATTAATGAAAATCAACCGCATTTGTCGAACAATCCAAGGAATTGTAAATTGATATTAAAGGTCAGTGGAAACTAAGATCGGAACGGATGGCAGCGGGTCGTTGAGCGAGTCTGGCTCATGGCTCAGGCGTGTCGAAGCTCGGCCAGACTTGGCTCAGGGATGGTGTTTCCACTACGTGTGAGTTTGTGGTGTGTGATCTGTGTTGGCTTGGTAAGTCTAACCAGACTCTTATCAGTGCCATGGTTCAGTTAATAACAATAAAAACTCCAAAAAACTATCATTTTACCGCTCCATTTTAAATCTATTTTGGAAAAAAATGACTGCACATTCTTCAGCGATAACCTGAGCGCTACTAAAGTAGCGTACGGTGAACTCGCATTTTCCTAGCCCGCCCTGAAGAGACTCGCCATCCCGAGCCGAGCTAGAAATGACTGGCGCATGGTTCGACGACACTGGTTAGTTGCTTGCCGAGTCTGGATCGTGGCTCGCCGAATCACGCGACGTAATCAAATATCCGAATACACTTTGCATTAACAGAGCTTCATGATTTACTTCTTTGTCGTAGCTGTGGCTTTTTTAGCTTTAAGTGATGCTGTCAGCTTTCGTAGTTTTATGTTTTAGTAGGTCCAGCTCTTGTTGATTTTTTCGCTTTTACTGGAGACTTTGTTTTTGTAGCAGTAGCAACAGCTGAAATTTTACTTCTTTTTTGGTGTTCCAGGTGCTTGTTTCGGTTACAGATTTTTCAACATTAGCAGCAGCAGCAGCTCTCTTAGTTGAAGTAGGTGTTTTTGCTTTAACACCAGCAGAACTTTGTGGTTCTTAGAAGCGGTAACTTTTTTAGTAGTCTTGACGGTTCTTTTTCTACAATCGTTACTGTTGATCGTTCATATCAAATAGATAAAGGCAATCATGTACGCTGGCCTTAAAACATCAAAGCGTAATAGATTACAAATTGCCTAGTTCAGCAAGATTGCAAGATAGTCTTTGTTAAGTTTTATCTCTTACGCCTTGTGCGATTACTATAGTGACCACACAAGTGGTAAGGGTATTATCCAGGGAAAGTTTCCTAGGGCGTAGATTACCTAAATAGCGGACCGTATCGTTTCCTTACAATCTCTGTCTCACTAAAGTGTTCCACTTAAACCGACATTGTAACACACATACACACAATAGAATTAAAGTTCTGAAATGCTCAAAGGTATTCTCTAGTGTAGAAAATTGAACAAGAGAATACAGAAATTTCAATTTCAATAGAAAATTGCAGCAATTTGATAACGCACTGTATGAGACACCTGTCATCCACGACGCGATATCACAAACAGAATCTATCAACAAAGCGGAAAAATTCAAACTGACGATGATGATGCAGCAATAATTCCAATCTGTTAACAAATAAATTCCCGTCCTCCACCTCGCGTATTTCTAGCTGATTTGTATGAATCAATTGATAACAGAATTTGTCGAAAATAGCATAAACAAGATTTCACAAATAAAACAGAAAAATCCGCAATCTCTACTACGTATGCTAGGAAAAATGCAATAAAACAGAATCTGGTTGATACAGCTGAAAATGCTGTAATTCCATTAAATGGAAAATTCAACAATTAGACACGTAAAAATACTTTTTGTCGCACATTTATCCCGGATTAAATTATATCACAACTCCTATAATTTACAAATTAAATCCGTGCTTTTTGGCCGTTTACACTGTCGATATTAACTACAAAACAACACTGAAAATTGTTTGAATAATTATTCTTTGTAAAAATTCCATGTTTTCCCGTTGTTTCAATAACAAAGAACTGTAATATTTCAAATATTCACAGGTGAATCCATGTGGAAAAGAACAAACAAAAAGAAATCCCTGATTACTGGAAACTAATTCCACTTTTTTTACAAACAGTTTAATTATAAGAAAAAACAATCAAAATTTGTACAATAAAAAATATCTTTGGTATACATTTATAAAGATTATATACAAAAATACGAATATTAATACGGATACATGGCACTTACGGTAACTTTGTGCTTGATATAATAGAAAAGTTTTGATATAAAGAATGAAAGATAGATAGATAGATAGAAACAAACAAGATTAATCATGTATTTTATTTTTGTTTTTTGGTGGTTTTGGTGGCGGTATTGGTGGTATATCATCATCAACAACACCATCAAAATCAACCTCTGGTTCCGGTATTTTCAATTTTAATTGTGTTATTTTCGAGTTCCTCATCGAATTCCGATGTGAATATAGAAAACTTGTATTTTCACCAAATGGTAAATTTGAATAATCAACTTCACGTGATTTCGCCGGTAATGGTGGTGGTACAGTACTATCCTCTTCACTAATACTAGAATCTAAAATGATAATAAATTTTGTAAACAGGATGCAATTATGGGACACGAAATTCGATTAATTTACCGATCGATTCACGATTACTACTATTTTCTGAACTTGTTGCTGTTGCACTACTGCCAACATTACGTATTTGCACGGTTAAACTATTAGGACGTGATGATGATGCAGATGAATATTGACCACTTTGTGGACGACTTAAACGTTTCTCTTTTTCAACTTCTGAACGTAATGGACGTTTCGGTGTTAACTGGAATTTTAGTAAAAATTTGTAAAATTTCTATAATGTTTTTTTTAGAATTATAAAATACTTCTTGTGTTAATTCGAATATTGGTGATGATGATGATGATGGATTACCATTTGTTGTTACAACTGTATCTTCGGTTGTATACCATTGTGTAGCACTTGGTGTTAATACTGTTGTATTTGTATTATTCACATCTGTTTTACTACTACGACGGCGGTCTTTTGTTATTTTAAACGATTTTTTATGATGCATTGGTGTTGTAGTTAGACTTTTTGTTGGGGATAAAAGACTCTTTGTACTGTTAGTTGTATGTGATTTGCTGTAATAATTTTAATTATTCTTATAATTAACAAATCAACAATAATTAACACAAAAATGGTGAAGTTTTATTAATAAAAAAAATCATGCATTAATCGAGACATGCAAAAAGATACTTTTTCAATTACCGTATTAATAAAGATCCCAATGTATCCAATTTAGAGGAAAATAAAAGGAAGATTAAAAATTATAATAATTATACTAATTAGGTTTAATTTGAGAAAAAATAATTAAGCGTATGAAGTATTTCTATTATTATTATTATTGGCTGAAGACTGTTGAGAACGTCTGAAAAAATATAAAAATAATGTTAGTTTTTTTTGGAAACAGCAAATAACAGTCTTCGAAACACCAAAAAATTGTTAGTAAAAGTACAAATTGAAGCACCTGTTATCAAATACAAACCTATTAACAGCAGGTGAAGTAGTAGTAGAAGAAGAACTAGAAGCATTAAAATAAATTGATGTAAATTGCTTCAATGTTGTTACTTGATTTCTTGTTAAACTTGACACTCTATTACGACCACCAACAATATGACTACATCACATAAGTTAAAACAAATAAAACAACAAGAAAACAACAAAAAAAAACACCCTCTATCATTAAAACAAAAAAAAAACTTACTCTGAAACTACTGAAACATTGGATAATCTTGTATCGTTAACTAAACTATAGTGGCGTCGCATTGTCACCTGGTTTTCTAATTTCAAATCGCACGTCTGCAATTTTTATGTCAATTAAAATCGAAATGATACACTCAATGGCAGGGAAATTGCAACACCAAGAAAGGGGTAGGAATTTCTTGACCAAACTTGAGTCAAGAATGTCGCAGAAGTAGAATCGCGGGGGGCCAAAGAAGAACAAATGAGGTACAGGACCGCTATCTTCGTCTTGTAGCAACAAGAAACCGATTCTCCAGTATCAGATCAATTGTCGATCAATGGTTAGATAACGAAGGTCGGCATTCTAACGGTTTTCCGCAGAGTCAAAGCTTTCGGCTTGTAATCGTATCGGCCACATCTTGTGTTACGATTAACAGCTGAACACCGACAACAGCGTTTAGAGTGGTGCAAGTTACGATTGCACTGGAACCTAGAACCTAGAGTGGCATAGGGTGGTGTTCAGTGATGAATCCCGGTTCTGTTTGGGGATGCATGATGAACGTATGAGGGTCAGAGGATGACGTGCGAAACGTTGCAATGTTGCATTTTATGTTACGAGGCCTGTGTACCAAACTGTGGGGATTATGGTATAGGGTGCTATAACTTATGGGAGTAGGTCTTGTTTGGTATTCCTCCGAGGCAATATGACCGCCCAGCGATATGTAGATGAGATGGTAGAAACCCATATTATTCCATCCACTTGTCCAGCAGGATAATGCCCATTCTCATATTGCAAGATGTTCTATGGACCGACTTGCAAAGGGTAATGTCAATGTCTTGCTATGGCCTCCCCGATCACCCGATCTTTCGCCCATCGATCACGTTTGTGACATTATAAGGAGAAGACTGGGGTAGTTGCTGCAGCGCTCTCAGACACTGCAAGCTCTACAGCACGAATTACAGATTGTCAAGAGGAAATCGACCATCTGATAGAAACCCTGCCCCTTCTTGGTATTACCATGTCATTGAGTATAATTGTGTAATAAAATACCCCTTTGCCATATTTCTCAACAACACTCTCTTGTAACATAGCAAAACAATCTTCAAGACGTTTTTGTAATGGTTGTAAATTATTTGGTGCACGTTCTTTATGTATTTGTACACATAAATCTAATAATGGTATTTGATCAGCAATTAAATCTTTTAAACGTTGTAATAATATCACATCATCATTATGATATTGTTGATATTGTTCAATAAAAAAGACATCTTCATAATTTTTAATACCACCCATAACAGCTGGATCTAATATACCATTTAATGTTAAACTTAATGGATTTATTTGCATATTTTTATCACGATTATATAATAAAATAAAATTACGTAAATTTTTATTTGTACGTTCCATTGTTTCAATTGCATTACGTAATGGTGAGATTTCATGTGTTTTTATTGAACACACTGGAAACCAACGTAATATACCAGGTAATGGATATGTTGTTGTTAATTCAATACGTTCCAACCATAAATGGGCAAATTCATTATCTGTTTCAATATATGGATCTTTACGTATAAATGGACGTGAAAAACTAAAACAATCAATATTATTCACTTTATAAAAACGTACAATTTGTTCGGAAATTGGTTTGCCAGAGAAACGTTGCTTCTTCTCATCCATCACCGGATCAACTTTATTTATCTGAATATCTACAATAACAATATTAGACGAGAAATAATTTAATAATTTAACAAAAATACTACATTGTTTATCAGATTCAGTGATATCATCACCGGGTGGTGTTAATTTATTCAATAATTCAGCTTTTGGAAATTCATTCAATATACGACTATTAAAATCAGCTAAACGTTCATATTCTTTACCACGATAAACAAAAACTTTATTTTGTAAAAATTTTGGGAAACCTCTACCATAATAACCGACACGAAAATATTCAGGTTTAGCACGTGCTTTTTTCATTATATCATCATAGAATGATGACATATTTAAATGTAATTCACTTAAACGATCATAATCGAATGTTTCTAATTCATATTGTTCAGCTAATTCTTGACATTTTTTGATTGCACATTCCCACATTTTACCTTTACTATAATTTTCAATTATATTATAATATAAGGCTTCTTTTAATTGACGATGTGTTTGTACATCTGTATAACGTGAACTTTTCAATAATGGTGATAATGGTTCATCGGACCAATTCAATAATTTCGTATGTAATTCTAATGTATATGCAGCTTCTGTGTAATTATCATATTCTAAATGTAGATCACATAATTTGTTTAGATAACGTATATACATCTCTTTACGATTAATTTCTGAATAGAAATCTAATAAATTTACCGTACAACTCATACGATTCTCTTTATTCTCATCTTGTATAATACAACGATATTCTAATAATAATTCCATTAATCTTGTAACGATTTTAACAAATTTGATACCATCATCTTTCATTGTTGTATGTTGATTACAATAATCCATCATTATATTGTGGAATAAATCTTTATAATCATGATCACCTTTACCACCCTCAACTAAAATATCTAATTTAGCAATCATTTCATTTTCGAAATCATTAAAATTGGCTTTAGCATGTGATGAATCACGTTTTGTATCACCATAACTTTCTTGTTCAAATTTCGATGAATAAAATTCACATTGCATCATATCGAAAAATATTGGTATTGTTGCTTTACGTAATTCATATTCTGGTATTAATGTCATTTCTAATATTAAACCAACTAATGTTGGTACAAATTGTACTTTATATTGTCCTAAATTAAACCACATTGAACGTATTTCAAAACCAGTTTCACGTCTCATATCATTATAACGTTTGATAATTTTTAAACGTTTATTATATGAAAATTGTTCTAATTGTAATGATTGTTGTGTCATAAATGCTATAGCACAATGGAAAAAATTACTCCATGCTTGATGTTCGAATTTTTCAAAAAAATGATCACGTATTGTATGCGAGAAAAAACGTAATGATTTTAATATAACACTATTTTGTAACATTATCATATCACACCAATCTGATGGGAATATGGATTGATCAACTAAACCTTGAAATACTAATAAAATCTCCATTAAAAAATCTAATATATCAAAGGGTGTTTTAAAATGATTTATATATAATTCGTAATGTTTCTCAGTCATTTGGCGGAAGATATCGATCATTATCGCTACTAAATTACCCTAAAATCCACAATTAATTCGAAAATTTTTAGTTTTTTTTTTTTTTGTATTAATTACCGAATGCGGATTTTCGCTATGCATATGGATGTGCGTTTGTATAATCGTTCTAAGACCAGTCATCATCACCTCATTTAAATCATCAAAAGTTGAACCGATATTTTTTTGAAATAACAATTCCAAAATATCACTCAAAATTTTCACACATAACTCTACCTGTATTAAAAAAAAAACAAAAACACAATTTTCAATAATAGAAATTGTACAAAAATAAGCATTGAAAACGTAAAAAAGTAAGCAGGCAAGCTCTTATATGACTGTGTTTTTAATGTTGGTTTATGTTTATTGTGTCAATGTTTGTGTCACCTCTTCAGAATATCCACGACGTTGATTGAGATAATGTTGTGTTGTTCCTAGGAGTTGAGCCACCTTGGCCACCGATCGATTTTGACGTCGTCCTTCTTGCCTTCTGTCACCCTACAATAACACCCAGCATACCTCTACACTACATTTGTTATTAATTAATTAATTAATTAAAAAAATAATTATTATTACATTAAACAAATCTGCTTTTTTTAACAAAAAATTATAATAAAAGAAACAACATGCACAATCATCTACAAGACAATAAATTCTACAAATAAAGCTTTAATTGAAAAATTAAATGAATAGTGGAATCATTCAGAATTCATGCCATGCTGTTGAAGTTGATAAAAATCAGAATAGTGCACTTTTTTTTTTTAAATAAAATAGAGAATTACTGTCATCAATCGATGGCCAAGATACCTCTTGTGCTGTATTTCTTTCTTATTTTCTGTGTACAAAAAGGGCCAATATGATAGAAATGCAAAACATTCAAGATTTCAAATGATTTTCGTGTGTAGATTTGTGCAATTCTTTAAATTCAATTTGTACAACACACAAATATAAAAATAATGTGCATGGAATATATAGCGTACGTAAGCATTGTCTTTTGTTTCTTTATTTTAACAAAACAAATATACTCAATGATATGGAAATTGCAACACCAAGAACTTGACAGAAACGTTTAACTACTTAAAGATAGCAATAGGGTGGTGTTCAGTGATGAATCCCGGTTCTATTTTGGGGATGCATGATGGGTGTATGAGGGGTCAGACGAAGACGTGCGGAACGTCGCCTGTGCACCAAACTGTGGGGATTATAGTATGGGGTGCTATAACTGATAGGAATAGGTCTAGTTTGGTATTTCTCCGAGACAATAGGACCGCTCAGTGGATTTATTGGGCAGCTGGACGAGCCACTTTTCCAGCAGAATAATGCCCATCTGCATAGGGACCGATTTGCAGATGATAATATGAATTTATTTCCTGATCTTTCGCCCATAGAATATGTTTGGGACATTATGAGGAGACAGTTGAGCAGCCTCCGAAAACACTGGAAGCTCTACAGCACGAATTACAGGTTGCTTCGGACACAATACCGCAAGAGGCAATCGATTATGGTTATATTTTGCTCTTTTTCTTTAAAATTTTAATCAATTGCCAACTTTTAATAGTTAAATGTTCCTGACAACTTTGTTCTTGGTGTTGCAATGTCGTTGTCATTGAGTATAGAATCAATTGTTGCTGCTGCTGCTGCTGTTGCTTTAACAAAAACAAAACAAAAAAATACAACTTACCTCTTCACTTGTCTCAAATAATACTTTAACTTGTTTCATAAATACTGGTAATAGAATACGTCGACATTCTGTATATAAAAACAATTTACTATGAACAATTTCATTGATTGTCATCATTTTTTGTTTTGTTAATCGACCAGGTGGGATATTATTCAACATATCACATAATATAACACTAAATTAATTAATTACAGGTAAATAAATAATAATAATAATTGAAATTAATTTGTTTTTGTTTTGTTTTTTTTACCTTAATTCTTTAGCATCAAAAACTAATAATATATCTGGTATTGTACTTGGTAAATATTTTAAACAAGCACCTTGTTCACGTAATATATTATCAGATGTTGATGACATCATTTTAATTATATCATGTAATAATTCACGTAATTCATCATCAAAATTATCTTCAACATCTGTTATTGGATATAATTGCATTAAATAACGTGATTTTGATACAAAACGAATTACATATTGTAATGATTTCATTGTTTTAAATATTAAATCATCTTTATTTATATCATTTTCTAAATGATTTGAACGTTTTATTATCGATTTTAAAACTGATATCAATTTCCTATAGGAAAAAAAGAAGATTTTAATTAGTTGCTTTCAAGAGCAGCGAAAGTACACACAGATGATACAGCTAAACCTCGATTATCCGTTTCTCAATTAAGAGGATCATCGGATTATTCGAAAATTAATTGAAAAATCCATTTTATAAGCAAACAATTGTGATCATTATGACGACAGTAGCGAGAAGGAGGAGAATGTATCTAAACATAATGTTCCATTACAAGTTGCTGTACTTGAATCGACAGAAACATTGATTCTATCTTTGAAACAAGATGACACTTCACTTCCAGATATTCTAATTCTTAAAGCATAAAATTCCTGATGATTAAAGGAAATAGCAGATAAATAACTTGTTAGTAAAAAAAATAAAATAAAGGCAGGTGCTCCACAAAACAAGATCAAATAGATATAGATGAGAAGAGAAATTAAAGATTTAAAAGATGAGTGAATAAACAACTATCTAAACGAGTTAACCAACGATAACAGTGTATTATTCACTTCAGAAGACGGCCAAGTAACGAAAATGGGAGCTGCACTGAAACAATGATCAAAAATCAGCAGCATCTGCTAAATACTTACAAATCATCCTCCAACTACATGATATTCAGATTGAAATAACATTTGAATTGATATCAAGAGAAATGTTACACTTAACCCACATCAAATCAGATCAGACAGACAAGATGAAACAAAACGCACAACTAAGCATTAAATGCACTGAATTTAAATTGTGTAACCCACAATAAATTAGTTATGTGTCTGACTGACTGGATTTGAGCTGTTTTGTGTTCAGATTTACACAAGAAACAATTAGCTAACCGACACTGCATAAGATAAAGGCAAAGCAAAAACAGTCAGACACGACTATCAAACATACATGAAAACTAATGGAGTAATCCACACGGATTTAGGCAAATCACACAATCAAAAAACAGTAAAAAACGTGTCTGATGCTGGTCGATAGGTTGTTTCGTTAGTTATTTGTAAATACTGAAAGCAGGGTGGTAGCAACCATGAATTGTATTCTCGATTTTAAATACTTTTTTAAAATAGAACAAAATACAAATCGGAAATGCTGCGATAATACTTATGATGTTACCGTTTACCCAAAATATTTCTGTTTTGTCTAAATAAAACCCATACCGAATTAGACCGATATTTTGTTTGACTAAGCTTGTCTAAAGGTTAACCCACACGAAATAAGTCAGACCGGTAAGACGAATCGTTTTTGTTTAACTGACTAATATGGTGTGGGTTCAGCGTTATTGGTTATAAAAAGCAAAACAAGACAAAATCATTAATTAACCGACAATAACGATGCACACTATTCACTTGGGAAAACGGTCAAAAGAAGAAAAAGACCTGCAAATACCACCAAACTGAAAGTTGGACTAGAAACAATGATCCAAATGGAAACCATTTTGATGTACACTTAAGGCGGTTTTCCACTAAACAGACAAAACAAAAACACAACACAAACTCGTGTAGAAAAAAAAAACAGCAACTTTTTACAGACTTTTTCAAGACTCGAGTTTTCTGCGACAGTTGCTGTTTTGTTTTTCGAGTCCCATTCGGAAGTGGTAAGATCAAAGAGTTTCGACGTGTTTACAAACTGTCAGCATAGACAATGAAATAAAAACCGAATTTCCGACAATATTTTGTCTGTTTGGTGGAAATAGAGTTTCGAATTTGTCCGAATTTTGTTTTCAGTTTTCGATGTACCGAAAAACCTGAACAAAACAGAAACTCGACTAGTCTGTTTAGTGGAAAACCGCCATAAGATCAAAGAGTTTCGACGTGTTTACAAACTGTCAGCATAGACACTGAAATAAAAACCGAATTTCCGACAATATTTTGTCTGTTTGGTGGAAATAGAGTTTCGAATCTGTCCGAATTTTGTTTTCAGTTTTCAATGTACCGAAAAACCTGAACAAAACAGAAACTCAACTAGTCTGTTTAGTGGAAAACCACCATTAGAAAGCATCCTCCAATTAAATAATATTCGATGAAATAAAAAACAACAAAACAAAAACACTGGCTTTGAACTGATATTAGAAGTATTAAAGCATCTAATGGATGCTGCATTTAAACTAGAATTAAATATTGGATATCGAACAACGTATTACTTTAGAATGAAACTATGCTTTACCAGTCTCCACAAAGATCTGAAAATAGAGTTTATAAACAGCAAAATCCAGAAATTTGAAAGACTCCACATAGAAAAACGTCTGTACGACATGATTGTGCAAACTATTCCATAATCGAGAAAGAACGAAGCCATTTGAATTAGTGTTAGTGATAAAAGCAGACCCACCACAGAATAAAAAAATAATTCTCTCTTACGCTTATCGTTAAGACGGATAATTGAGGTTCTACTGTTGTGCACGTGTAGTTTTGTTTTTCGTTTTACCTGTGTGCTAATGTTGCACTAAAACTCTCTTTAATATAAAGATCTAAAACTGGTTCAAAATGTTGATATTTCCAATCATTACTAACTAAACTAATTATATGTAAAAGACAATCAAATACTAAAATATCATATGTATTTGTTTCAGAATTCACCATTAATATATTAAATAATGAATCGAGTATATCTTGTAAAAATTTAACAACTTCTTCACCATCAACATTAATTAATGCTTTTAAACATGTTTTTAAATTATCTTGATTTGTTTGCCAATTTAATAAACCCAACAAATCAACTAAAAAATAAATTGTATATAAAACATTTAAAAAAACATTAAAAAATAAATAAAAACCATTTTGTGTTAATTTTGTTGAACAAATATTACTGGCAATCATAAATGAATCTTTTGTATTAATTGTTAAACCATTAACATTATTCTTATTCTCTTTATTATTAATATTATTATTGTTGATTTCATTAAATGTTGATGGTAAATTAAAATAATCTAAACTTTTCTCATCGAATTTCTTATAATCAATTTTATATAAAATCAAATTATGTCTAGCATCTTTTAATGTTGTACCATTCTCTTGCATTAAACGTACATAAGCCATTGCAAATGGTTTCTCATTTTTATCTTTCAATTCATTTGATGAACGATGTTTAAATAGAAATTTCAAATGACTAGTTTTAAATTCTTCAATTGGTATAGCAACTTTAAATGTTTCATACCAATGGGGTTTATCTTCATGATAATAAATAACTGAATGGAATTCATCTAATTGTTGTATACCGGCACCTAAACTAATCACACCCTACAAAATTTATTTAACAATTTTTTATTTGTTTTATTAATTAATTATGGAATAAATTACCGGAATTGGTTCACCTTTTTCATTACATACACGTACAGTAACTTCAACATTTTTATCACTTTTTTTATTACCTTTACTAAATTCACCTTTAATTAATGTTAAATATAGATCATTACGTACATCACCAGGTAATATAACTTCAGGAAAACCCATTTTACGTGCTATTGACACATTACCTAATACTAAATGTGGATTTTCTTCACGTACTTGTTTCAAATCACCCCGTAATAATTTCATACTAACAAATAATGCTTGATTTTTATTTTCATATTTTGCAAAATCTTTACTAATGATTTTTTTTAATGTTTGTTCTAAATTATCTTTTTCACAACTAAAATTTTAATAAAATTCTAAATGAATTAATTGATTACACACCAAAAAAAAAAAAACTATATAATTACTTAACAAAAGGTACTTGAAATTCTTGTTCAAGATCACTTTCACGTTTACCATTCATAAAATTTGTTATTTCCATTGCAGCCACACCAAATGGACGTCTCATTGTATCAAATGTTGATTTTTTATTAATTACAGATAATGAACTACGTCTATGATCCATTTCTTTTGTATCCATAGCACCTACTCGAACAACATAACAAACTAAATAGATACGTTCACGTTCTAAATCTCTTTTACCAAGATCCTATAAGAAAATTGTTTCGTATAATGATTCTAAAAACGTCCAGTATTACACGATTCATGGCTCGGCTAATTCTACGGAACTGTGGGGTTTGTGACTCAATATGGCTCGCCATTTCACAAGACAATCTGTCGATATTTTTGGAAACTTGATTAAATTATTTCGATTTTTAATATAATTGATGCAAGACAAAGAACAGGATGTAGCTTTTCTGCGAATTCTGTAGTGGCACTGGCATATTTTTGCAAAAAAAAAAAACCTAAAGTATAAAAAGAGATGAAAAATAGCCTCAAGGGCTTCTATAAGCTGCATGATTTTATCCTGGCACCACATGATATTCCAACATACAACGTCTGCCAGGGGTGTGCAAATATATTCAGGAGTCCGGGTGCAAAAATACAGAGGGGCCCTTACTTAAATCATATACATGCTAGAAATAATAAAACTCAATAAATAAAGACCTTGCAGTTCAATCCGTAGATTATTTTTGAGGCCCCATGTGAGGCGCGGCGCACCTGTCGCATGGTCCCGACGTCTGCAATCACCTTTTAATTGACAAATAAACCTTACGAGGTGGAAACTCTCGATTTTGATGATATTTGTTACATAAATAGAGAAGCTGATTCTAAGGGATATGAGTTCTGTCGTTCGTGCTCGTTCTCATATTTAAAGAGAAAATAGGGGTTGAAATGCACTCTAAAAATCAGTCTTTTTCAAATATCTCGAAAACCGCTCAATATTTTCAATAGCGACACTTAATTTCCATATTTTTTTTGGCCTTTGTACCTTTTTCTACCATACGGCTAAGCTTTTCATATTTCTAATAATTAGGGATGGAACACGTATTTAGGGATGAAACTTTGGGGGTGAATTTCTACTAAAAGTGAAAGCTCAAACATAAAAAATGGTAGCAAGTCACAGTGATCCTTCACGAGCCATCGCGGACAAACACGATCCACCCCTTTACTCCGACCAGTGTGGCCAAATTGGACGATTCATCATAAATTGGGTGATTTTCATTTTAAATTTGCAATAGTTTTTAACAAAATTGCAAGACGCAAATTAGGCGATTGGCAAAAGAGGCAACAAAGACAAAAACTTTATTTGAAATCTAGAGTTATTTTGTTGGAAAAAAAAAACCCTTAGTGCGACTTTGGGCGGTTATGTAAGTATCAGATTGGCGAAACAGTTTAAAAAAAATCTGACCACACTGATTCCACAAGACAATTGTGGAACACTTGTGTAACATAGTCGATGGTCCGTGACTTACAATTAGTTGTGATCAGTTACGGTGAACCACAGATCGTGCAACTGAACCTTAATAATTATTCGATAATAATAAAAATAATAATAATTACAGTAAACATAACACGTAAATTATACATTTGATCTAAATCACGCATTAATCCATCTTTCGACCATCGAACAACATAATTCTCTGTTATCGATTTACATTCTTTACCATCATAAATGGTCATTAATAATTCAGCATCTTCATTCATTTTACATGTGAAATTCTTTACAGCTACTATGAAAATATTTGAATATTGTTGAATTGCTGTTTTCGGTTGATTATCTTTAACTTCAGGCTTTAGAAAGAAAAAAAATAGTATAAAATTCAATAAAATATTATTAAAAATTAATACTTTTCCAGTACGACTTATACGTTCTGTTGCATTCTTATGATGATAATATAATTGTATTGTACTTGTTATATCTGGATCAATTAAATTACCATTTTTATCACGTACAATTAAATCTAAACCTAAAATTTTATTGCCCATATCGATTTCTTCTGTTGCTTGTTTTGTTACACGTTTTAATTCATCAATTGGTAATGTACCACTAACAATTTTACTACGTAAATTGATTAATTCGTAAATTTGATTTTTAATTTGTTCAAAATCTTTACTATGGGTCTAAATAATACACAAGAAATTATTAATAATTACTCTCAATTACATAGACATTGTAACACCAAGAAGGGGTAGGAACCAGTTGACTAAGCTGGGCAGAAACGTTCCCCCCATCATACGCTGCTATCAGGCATGGACTAGGGAGGGTCGAGAATGTCGCAGAGGAGGAACCGGGGGGTGAAAGAAAAACAAATGAGGCACAGGACCGCTATCTACGTCTTATGGCAACAAGATGTTACGACTGCACTGGAAGTGATGAATCCCGGTTCAGTTTTGGGATGCATGATGAACGTATGAGAGTCAGATGAAAACATGTGGAACTTGGCAACGTTGCATTTACTGTTGCGAGGTCTGTGGACTAAACTGTAGGGCTTATGGTATTGGGGTGCTATATAGGAATAGGTCTTTTTTGGCATTCCTCCGAGACAATATAAACGTCCAGCGATATGTGGATGAGGTGGTAGAACCTCATATTCTTCCATTTCTTAGGCAGTTGGAAGACTCACTTTTCCAGCAGGATAATGCAGAAGGTAACGTCGATCTTTCACCCATAGAGTATGGTTGGGATATTATGGGTAGAAGAGTGAGGAACTTGCTACAGCCTCCACAGACACTGCAAGCTCTACAGCACGAATTACAGGTTGCTTGGGACAGAATGCCTCAAGAAACCGCTCATCTGAAAGAAACGATGCCACGAAGGGTAGGAGAGTGTGTAATCAATAGGGAGGGACCAACCCAAAATTTCAATCAATTGCTGTCTTTCAATAGTTAAATGCTCCTGACAACTTTGATCAAAAAATTCCTACCACCTTCTTGGTGTTGCAATTTTCATGTGATTGATGATAGAATTTACCACATAAAGATTCTTCCAATGTGTACCCCATTCTCTTAATACTGTTGCAATCTCTTGTGCTATTGGTGGTTCTTTAAAACTAAATGTTGGTGTTGGACCATTATAATCAACATTACATTGTTTCACATGTACATAACTCTTTGGAAATATACCAGTTTGATGGCGATTTTGTTGAATATAACCATAATACCAATTATCATCTTCTTCAAGTAAATGTAAAACATCACCAACTGTTAATTTCAATTTATATTCAACATCCTCGTTGAAATTATAAATAGCTAAATAAACAAAATAAATAAAT
>JAZBGY010000318.1:5676-34972 GCA_037414755.1 Lydus trimaculatus | reverse complement strand
TAATTACAATTTATGGGGACATTCATATTTTGTATCAACAATAATATACAAATTTTATATTTATTCAACAATGAAACCGTGTGGGTTGTGGTGATATTTAAGGAAATATCTCCACATATCCGTTTTACAAAATAATACCAAAAAAGCCACAATTCTGCTGATAATTTTTTTGTTATATCAAAAAAAAATGCGATGAAAAAGAAAAAATTTTCGTACAAATTGTTGTAATATACATGAAAACAACAATTATTCATTTAATTTAATTCTTGGCACGCACTCCCTAATAACGTAAGATTACATCATGGAATTTAATTGTTTCAATACGTAATTTATAAGAGTCAATTGACCGTAACTAGCCTTTAAACTGTATGGAATATATTGTTGAATGAATCGCCCATCTAGTGAGTGATTCAATGTTTAATAATTTAAAAAAAACAAAACAAGAATTTATAATAAATCTACGTAATTGTTAAAATGATGATGAATCAATCCAAGACAATTTCAAAATCAATGAATCAACCAAATTTTCGCCCATTTTTTTTATTTTAATTAATTTTCTTTCTACCCCAATTAAATAATGTTTATTATTTTAATTTAAAGGGTTGAAATATTGATTTAAAATGATAAAAGATAATCTATCTATCACTCTAGGGGATGGGTGGGTTGGTCCTTTTTTCAACAGGTTATTTAGCAAAACAAAAAATTGAGGTTATGGTTGTTATTTATTTTTATTAATTTTTTGATTTTTTCTACGTACCAATACCGTAACTGACTTCTTCAGGTACTGGTTGCCACACGGTCATTTTCAATTTGTTTTGTTTTTCTTTAGATTTTCTTTGTTGAAGTTTTTTTATAAAAAAAAAATATAAAACACAAAACTATCATCACAACAACATAATGGCAGACGCCATAATTATGACAACACCCCACTACTAGATTCACATGTGATGATACACTAGTTTAAGCTGTCCATAGACGTTGAGTATTGTTACACAAACGGTGTATATACCGTAAAAATCTTTGAAATAGGTACATTGCCAAAAAATAAGCATTAATAACCGATATTATAAGCTGTGTTCTTTCGCTCCTAGTTTCGGATCATGATTTTGGAATCATGATCTGTTAATCGTGATTCGATCCAAGTTGCAAGAAAACAACTTTTTCTGTCGGTTTGGATCACTACACGCGATATACAGGGTGAATCACGCGAATCTACAGTTTCCGTATTTTTTAGAGAAACGAAACCAAAACACAAGGATAGAGAGTACTCTGTCTAAAAATTACTTGATAGTAAAATGGGCCTTATCGATAAAAGCGTTTCTGAAATGAGAAAAACGACCAATATTTCTCAGAACTTATCCATAAATGAGCAGAGAGCCCTACAGCTGAAACTCCGGAATTTGTAGTGTATACGACAACAATTTTTCCATTTTCGAAAATCATAATTTTGATTGAAAAAAAGATTAAATACTTTTCGATGTTTCGTGTTTAGTTGACCTACTTTTAGAGATTAGTTGCATTGTTTATCTTGCCTTGACACTGAATTCATTGTCAGACGTGCTGAGATGTGCATCATACGTATTTTTTATCTGTTATTGTTTTTTTCATTCAACCATCGCCAGTTGTTTACCTCAACGCTTCGTCTTATCGTTACTTGTTTATTCAAACTGAAGTAGACCACACTTCGCAAATCTCAATTTAATCACGTATGATTTAAAAAAGCCATTGACCTGTTAATAAACAGAATTTCCATTTAAACTACGAAAAATTTTCAATCTTCTTCCATTTTTTTCTCAATTTAAATTACGATTTTCAAAAACGGACAAAATATCATCATAATCTACATATTTCGTAGTTTCAGCTGTAGGGTTCTCTGCTTATTTATGAATAGGTTCTGAGAGATATTGACCGTTTTTTCCTTTCAGAAACGCTTTTATCGATAAGGCCCATTTTGCTATAAAGTCATTTTTAGACAGAGTACTTTCAATCCTTGTGTTTTGGTTTCGTTTCTCTAAAAAATACGGAAACTGTAGCTTCTCGTGAATCATCCTGTATAAATACATATAACGATAATCATAACCTCAAACTTCATTTCCAATGACTGGAGTGTGCAAAATACCGCCCATACATATAGTTTTGTACAAACAGCGCAATCTCTACTTTATTTAATCATGATCCATTTATCGAATCACAAAAATTCCATGTTCCAGAGGGGCAGGGGGATTACGGATCATGATTCGTTTTGACACAATACCAAGATTCGAAAGAACACCACCTGATCCAATTGAACGCGTTTAATAGCGTTTGGATCCAATTAACCAGAGCGAAAGAACACAGCTATAGTTTATAAATAAGTTGAAGTGAGGTAGAAACAAAACATGCGGTCTTGATCTCACTTCAACTGTATCTTTTGACTTTATTTATACTTGTAAGGTGCACATTATTGAAAAATTCGTCAATAATTTAAGGCCATAAATGCTTTGAGCTTCCAAAAGCTGATAGAGAAAACTATGTGTGAAAAAGAACATCGCTCATGCTGATGAAGAACCACTATGACTATACATTAGATTACATTAATTAAGTAATCGGTGTTCCCACACTAGACGTGGAAAAACTACAAAGTCACTCAAAACCTAGCAAAAACGCAACAAACACAATGACATCGTTATCAGTAAACCAAGCTTAGACATTCCGAATATCTGGCGGTCTGTGCTCTCCAGAATCAGAACGCTGAGACTGGAGGATACCGAACATCGGACGCGGAGAGGAATATTAAGGATCATTATGTAGGTAATGTTTATTTAAATAGTAGCCCTACCTAAGACAGATCCACAGTATTATGTTTGTTACACTTGAGAACGATTGGCTTAACACTTGTGCGTCAAACGAATGCGTCAGATGCACAATGTTTCATGTGTTACTGCATGCATCAAACCAAATTTGAGCGTAATAGTAAAGCCAAAGAGGATAAGATAGAGGGGAAGGTTCCCATAAGATCCAATGTAAAAAAATAGTAAAGAGTTTCAGCGCCTCTAACGAGTCGGGATATGAACTAAAGTGCCAAACGCGGTAAAAGTATTTAAGTTAAGATTAATTTAAGAGTGAAAATATATTTTTTTAAAATAAATAAGAACAAAGAAATGAAATCCATAATATTTGTATTAAAAAAAAAAACATAAATTATTATTACAACGTATATTTCACATTTCTCAAGTAATAATTCAAATTATAATTCTTCCCCGACTCACCAGGGGGCAGCTCCAATATACTCGACCTTCTCCTCTATCTTATTCTCTTTGAGTAAAACAATACAGAATGTATTCGACCGACCTGTGCATCATGTGTCTTTAAATGAAAAATTAAATAAATAAAACCACCCTAAAAACCTATCAAGTTTTAACTTCACTATAGCTTTGCTTCATCGCCCATTTACAAAAGTAGATAGTCTAACAATAAGTCATAAAAAAAACGCATTTGTCTCTAATTTTTGTAAGTGTAGATAATAGGCGATGTAGTTTTGAAGTGCTACTAACTATATTGCACATTGTTCGTGTAGGGGCTGCTTTAGATTAAAGCATCGTTTGCAGAGCTACTTTTAGTGGATATTTCAATACTGACAAGTTAGGGACAAAATCAAATTCCCTAATGGTGGTAATATAAATTCAAAAACTATTCATTTAATTATTGTAAATATTTTATTTCCAAAATGAAATTATCGAAACAAAAAAAAAAAAACCCGTTCCCCTTCAAAAGTGATGTTTAATTCTTATCAACATATCTAAATTGATAATTTTATTGTAAACCAATTGATTCAATCAATGATTGAACTTTAGCAATATATTGTTCTTTGGCAGCATCTTGGCTCAAACCTTTCTTACCATTCCAAGCATCCCATTTCGCTTTACCTTTCATATCCAACATACCTGGTCTGTCTATAAAAAAAAAAACAAAAAAATTGTTAAAAATTGGGCGATGGGGAAAAACCCATCTATATACAAATCTACCTGTATTGATATCACCAATACTGCCTTGTTTGAACAAGGCATAAATTTCCAATAAATCATTTTGTGATGGTTGTGATTTCAATTTTTTCACATCTTCAGCAGCTTTATTGAATCTCTATATAGAAAAAAAGATATTTAATTATTGATAACAACAAAATTACATCATTAAATATAGATAGATAAGACGAAAAATAAAATTAAAATCAATTGTGTCAAATAGTCAGGTCACCTTCATAGGATATTTGGAAATAAAGAAAGTTTAAAACAAATAAAAGTTGATATTGTTGTTATCTAGAAAAACTAGTATTTAGATAAAAACAAACACCCTTGATATCAGAGGTCATTGCAATAAATTTATAAAAATGCATCAAAACTTCAAGGTGGTGCACAATCTTTAATTGCATGCAATAATAAGTCAGGTAAAATAGAGAAAACGTGTTAATCAACAATTTTTTAACAAAATTGATAATAACACATTTGTGTATAATTGATAATATGTAATTACTTCTTATCTTTAAATTGATAAAGCGTTAATGAATAATATGAACTTTATTCTACTCACCTCATCTAGTGACATCTGAAACAAAATCACAAGAAAAACAAATGAATATTTTTTTATATAATTGTTTTATTTAAATTAAATACTTTTCAATATCAAAAATAGCAATCTAATTCTGTCTTAATTGATTAAATTAATTAATTAACGATTCTAATTATAATTTCTCTGATAATAACAATGATTTGCAATAATAAAAGAAATATGAATCAAGTGACCTCAGATACCGGTTATAACCTCAATTATTCCAACAAAAAAAAAACAACAACTTTTGTTTTCTATCTAAAGCCACTTGATTATTTTCTAAATATAAATTAATCAACTATTACTTACTTTGTAGGTTTATTTATAATAAAATTGATAAAAACTTATCACAAATATTTAATGAGATTATAGTCAGGAATGAGTTGCGTACAGTACAAACGTTTCTGACCTAATGATTGTACCGTTGACTGGAGTTTTCTTAAAATATTCATAAAAAATTGCCTTATATCTAGGTTGTAGAGGTGGAAAAACAGGTATATCAATCAATACTTGTTTTTTTTTTTTAATAATGGAGAAAATACGTGTTTTATCATCATTCGATTGATAACACCAATCAACACAGTATTATAAAAAAATAACGAATACGTATACAGGTTGAGACATTTCATCTAGCAACATAGGACAATTTTGATTTTATCAACTATCTCTTTTCAATTCAGATGAAGACAATAAGACTGTTTCAGTTTTTGTAGTTTCTCCTATGTTCCTAGATGAATTGTCACAACCTGTATATTGATAGTTTATAAACACGGTTGCCACCCCTCAAATAATCGACATAAATTGAATGGATCCATTGCTTGTTGTATTAAAATACCAACTTGATGTTCAACACTAATCGGATTACCATTTTCCATACCTAATAATTTCTCTTTTAATCTTAATAATGCACGTTCTGCTGTTGCATTAATTTCATTTGTTTTCTTATCATTATCAATATTACTAGTAGTAGTAGTACCATCAAAATCACTAATTGTACCATCAATACTATCATCATCATCATTATCATCACTACTCTGATTACGTTGTCGTTTCTTCAAATCCGATATAGATAAATTCCAATCATATAAAGGATCATATAGTAGAACTTCTACTATTGTTAGGATTGTTTGATAATTTTCCCGTAATAATTTCAATGTTTTCTCACATGAACGACGAAATAAACCTTCACAACCCGATATACCCATACCATCGATTATATCACGTGTTAAACGAAATGGTACAGTTTCTGGTGTTGGTAAAACCCGGCCTTGTTCAAATGCAATACCAAAATCAATATGTATAACTTGTGCTGTTTGTTTATCAATTAAAATATTATTGATATGACGATCACCAACACCTAATATATAACCGGTAATACTAGTGGTAGCAATACTATGTATATAATTACGACGATTTTCATACCAAATTGTTGGTTGTAGATAATTTGTTTCAAAGAATTTATGTAGAATTGGTTTGATTTTCTCACAGATTTCTTTAAACATTTGTAAACGTTTGATTAGATCATCTTTTGGTAGTTTTGCATAACGTTGTCGACATTGTTGTGGTGTTAAATCATTAGGACGATATTTAACATGAGCATCATTCAAATATTCCGATAATGTTAGACTATTATCAATCCATTCAACAATGCCACTACGTCGTGATAATGGTACAACTTTATATGTACGTATTTGTAGATTTTTTGTTTCTTTATTAATCAATAATAGATTATTGATAATTGTAAAAACTTGCTGCATTACAGCATCTTGTCGTAGATCATCTTGTTTCTTTAATAGTTGATCATATTTTTTACCATTTGTACCAATACATGTGAGACGTTTTGGTCCTGTTATACCACCTACTGTTGAATATGACGAATTAAATGATGATATTCCGATAATATCGCGATATTCACCCGATTTATTTATATTGATTTGTTGACTTAAAACCGGAATATCATCCATATTTTTTAATTTTATGATCTTCAATCCTCTAGGTATTTGACATTTTGTACGATTAGGTGGTTCGTAATAAGCTAATTCGATTAGAGCATCCCATAAATATTCCATTTTTTTCACAAATTCACGATTATTATTCCCGGTGAATTTTTGTAGTATTTGTCGTGCAGCTTCTGCACGTAATTTCGTTGAATTATCATTGATACGTTTAATATTTGTTGTTGTTTTTGGTAAATATTGTTCATCTTTATTTGCATAAATCAATGATAATAGAAATTGTATTGTATGATATGGATGATCAATACAACATTTTTCTATAATATCACGTATCGATTCAGATACCCAATCATCTTGTTCATTTGTTATAATATGTGGTATAATTTGTGGTAGAATTGTTATAAATTTATAACGTGGTATTGTTGGTAAATAGGTTTGTATTATATCTTTGATTTGTTGATTTTTACGATTCTCTAATAATAATGATATTATACGAAATACACAAATATTATGTTCATCACTATATAAAAGATTTAATGAATAATATCTGGAAAAATCAACAATTTTAAATTTAATTAATTAAATAAAAACTAGATGGCGCTTCTACACACCAATAGCTCAAGTTTCGAATCACAAACACACGTAACCACAATACAACATAGTATGGAAATAGATGCGCGCGCAACCTGCGTCGCCAATAAACGTTGCCATATTTCCAATACGAATCAATAAAGAAACATGCATAAATCGTCAAATTGTAGTAAATCGATAATAATGGCAACAAAGCTAAACTAATAGTATCCTGGTTAACGTGTGTATCGTATACGAAACTTTAACCAGAAAACTAAACGACCTACGTCCACAATTACCTTAATGCTAATTCTAATAGATAATTCTTCTCTTTTTCGATATTATTAATTTCAATTTCATCAATTTTATTAAAACGTTTCGTTATATTATAAGTTTTTTTTAAATCATTTGTTAAATGTTTATATTGTTGTTCGATTTTTGTTAATTTTAATTTAGTTTTATCGATATTTTCTAATTTCCGTTGATATACATCCGATTTTATATGTTCCATAATTTGTTGATATTGTAAATCGCTAAATTTCGATAGATTATCATAAATATCAATAATTGAATTTAAATCGTTATTATTGTTGTGATCATCATTTAAACAATTTTTGAATAATTCTAATGCTTTTAAAAAATAATTATTAATGATTGTTTGTCGATTTTCTGTTGAACTATCAACTGACCATTTACCTTGTATTTTTAATATTAAACCATATAGATATGGATCGATATTTTCAATATTTGTACATAATTGTTTTAATATAACTTTTGATGTTAAATAATCATGATTCTCCCATAATAATTGTGATTGTTCGATTGATAAACGTATTTTTAAATTATCATTTAATTGATTTTTATAATTTAATTCAATATCATTCAATAAACGTTTACTAGATAGATAATCTTTTTCCAAACGTGCATATTCAATAAAATCCAATTGCATATTGATGATTGCATTAGAAAATTGTTGTTTTAATTGTTTCAATAATATAAATCGTTGTTGTTGGATTGGTTCAATATATTCGTAATTGTTGTTATTTTTCAAAATTTTCACATGTTCCGACCATTTCTTTAATAAATCATCAATTGTTTGATTATTGTTGATTTGATGGAAATCTTCAATTTCTATCATACTTTGTAATTGTGTAACGATTTGATAAAAATTATAACAACTTTCTTGTAAATTAATTTTAAATAATTGTTTCATTATTGTTGTACGTACATTCTCTATTGATTTATTATAATTTGATAAATCATTATCATTTAATGATTTTAATGTAAAAAATTTAAATTTTTCACAATTATCATCAATTTTATTATCATTAATCATAATTATTGGATAATTCCATTGTCCTAAACGCCATAAACTTTCATAATCGATTTGTTTCAAATTTGGACAACAATATAATACTGTTTCGTATAAATTACAATTTTTCAAACTTGTAATAAATTCATTATTGATATTTTGTTGATTTGTTAATAATTCTAAATTGTAATAATGTGTTATTTGTTGCCATTTATTCAATTCTTTATAATATTCAATACGTAAATTTGGATCTAATAGAAATGATGTACCACAACCTAGTAGAGCATCAACTTCACCGATCGATTTGTACGCCTATAAATTGAAAAAAGTTTAGTTTTATTTTTCCGATTATCGTAGGTATTCAGAGTGGGATGAAAAGTTTCCTACCCAACAGAAATAAGACCTGTAAGAAGTGTAAACTCCCGATTTTGATGAGTTTCGGTATACAGGGTTGGTGGCTCAAGTGTTGCAGTGATTCGAGATCTGCATGTGTAGAAAAGGGACAGAAATAAAAGTTTTAAGAACGTGTACTGCCTTTTTGACTGCCCCAAGGTACTACTGAGGTGTCACCGTAAACGTTCTTAAAACTTTTATTTCTGTCCCTTCTCTACAAAATGTTCGATCTCGAATCACTGCGACACCTGAGCCACCAACTCTGTATAAATAGAGAAACTCATTTTAAGTGACACGTATCTTGTTGTTCGTGCCCGTTTGCAAGTTTAACGGAAAAAAATGGGGATTGAAGTTCGCCTTGCAAAATCAATTTTTCCCAAATATCTCAAAAACGGTTCAATATTTTTTGGCGATTCAAACACTAAATAATAGCAACATCTAAGGGCTATTATGCTGCGTAAACCGATTTTCAATGGCTTAATTGAGGGTGAAGGTATAAGCGAATAGATGTCATTTATTTATTTTTGATTTTTTTAATTTTTTTCACCCTATGGCTAAGTCTATGAATCTGGAATTTTGCCCTTAATTATCAGATATATAGAAAATTCCAAAGACAGGTAACTTTTATTTTTGAATTTGTACTATTTGTACAAAAAATTCCAGGTTTATAAATTTAGCAATAAGGTAGAAAAGGGTAAAAAACCCAAAAAAATGACATATTAGCCCATGGCTTCACCCTTAAATAAGTCATTGAGAATTGGTTTATGTAGTATTATAGCCCTTGCGTGTCACTTTGATTTAGTGTTTAAGTCGTCATAAAATATTAAGCCGTTTTTGATATATTTGGGAAAAACTGATTTTGCAGGGTGAATTTCACCCCCCGCCTCCCATTTTTTCCTTTAAACTTGCGAACGGTCACGAGCGGCAAAATACGTGTCCTTTAGAATAAGTTTCTCTATCTATATACCAAAAATCATCAAAATCGGGGGTTTACTTGTAGATTGGGAGAATCTTCTGCATCATTTAAAACCCTTAAAACGTGGGTTGCAGACTTCAAACGTAGTCGTACAAGCATTGAAGATACACCACGTTCACGCAGACCAAAAACGGCTACCGTAGAAGAAATGGTCAAGAAAGTGCATGAAACCATGCCACAAGATCGAACTTTGAAGTTGGCGGAAATAGCTGAAATTGCGGGGATTATCATACTTTGTGTGAAGATTTGGGTAAGCAAAAAAATATGTGCGAGATGGGTACCAAAACGAATGCTCGCTGGAAAAATCGTTTCACAACGTGCTTGAAGTTGTTGCAACGCTATCCAAAAGACTTTCTACGGAGGTTTGTGATTACTGATGAAACGTAGGTTCATCATTACTTTCCAGAGATCAAACAAGGATCTAAATCTAAACAGTGGACAATGAAAGGTGAACCAGTTACAGTTTTTTGGGATGCAAAAGGCATTCTTTTGATTGACTACCTGCAGCAAGGCAAAACTTGTACATAAAATGCAAGAGAAAAAGGCAGGAGGCGAAAAAAAGTTGTTTTATCAAAACAACGAGTCATGCCACAAATCCGACATTATTATGAATAAAATTAACCATCTGTGTTTCAAATTAGTGCTTCATTCACCCTATTTAACAGGTCGGAAACTTTTCATCCCATCCTTTAAATTGAAAAACTAACTGTTTTTAGAATATCATGCAAAACTCGTCCAGTTATTGCATCAATTCTCTCATAAATAAAATCAAGTTTTGTTATATTAAAATCATGGAAATCATCTAATTGTTGTTGACACCATAATTCAGCATAGAATAATGCTTGGAAATGTATCGAACAATAACTGGCAGCTTTTGCCACATGTAAATAATTTAAATCGAAGTTTTTACTGCAAAAAAAAGCAAAAATAAATAAATAAATTAAAAAACAGGCTGTTTTATTTTCGATGGTATTTAAGGCTCCTTGTAGAAATTGTCAGAAGTAATCTCCATATCAACCATTCCAGAAACTGTTTGCCTATCTACAGACCATCGATCACACCGGAAGAATGTGTTCTCCAAGTTACAAAATTGATCCATGGCCGGATGTTGGGTATTAGACGTCTTATCCAGGCATTCTTGGAGGACGCCTGTTACTCTTGTTGCCATTTGTCAATTGTTTTGAGCTTCTCTGCATTGTGGCGTAGATTCTGGCAACCTCTTCCGCCACGAGACGAAAACAGACCGTTCCAGAGATCACTTACAGTGCGCCACTTGACGCTGTCCTGTACGATTGCAAATCCTAATATTAGAAAAAGTTGAATAACTGGAAATCTGACTACAACATCTGATTTTGTTCAATCATTGCTTATAGGAGTTAGCCTTAAATACCATCGAAAATAAAATACCTTATATGGAATCAAACTATAAACAAACCTAACTGGTCGAATATTGGTTTCTAATCGAACAAAATTAACAACATTCAACATACATTTGATTGAATTTTCATTAATTGTAATATTTCCAATTTTATCTTGATTATTTACAGTGATACACCAATGATTTGCAAAGAATTCTTGTAATTTCTCACAAATTACACCAGAAATTCGTTTTGTATTTGTTGTTATTAAAACTAAGATAATTAACGGTAATATAGATTCAAGAAATTGTAAATTTAATTTACAAATTTCAATTAAATTAACATAAAATTGGGAATTTCTACATGTTTGTAATATTGTTGTAGTAAGTGTTAAAATCCAATTTTCATAACTGTTGGATTTCACCCATAATTCAGATGAATCTACAGTTGTTTCAAATAATTCCACATCAATATCGTGTAAAAATTTCAATTTTTTATTATTAAAACTCTTATCAATTGAAAATGGATAGAAATTATTTGAATTTAAAATACCATAACCAAAATTATATTGATTTTTTATCAATTTTTTCGCATCTTTGGTCTGTACTAATTCATATAAACATTTACAAATATTATCGATTAAATACGGATTATTATCATCAAATTGATATTTTGATAATAATGATAATAAATGACCTGTTATCAATTCATTGATTGTTAATTCAGTGTTATCTAATGATTGTTCAGGTTGTAAAATTAATTTTTGTAAATTAATTGGACCTAATTCACCTAAACAACGCATCGATTCAATTGTTGTATTGTTTGTTGGTGTTGTTGTTGTACGAATTATTTGAATTAAAATACAAATTAATTGTTGTAAAATTTCTAAATTATCTAAAAATTTATGTTTATTATTTACCAATAATTTACGTAAATATTTCAAATTATCTAAATCGAAATAATTGACTTTTTTATAGAATTTCAAAAATTCGTTTATCTGTTCTGTGAATTCTAATTTTTCTAATTCGTTTTGATAGAAAATCGAATCGTTGAAGATTTGGCTGTTTTTAATTAAGAAAAATTCTAAAATCGTTTCTACATTGTTGTCGCCGTCATCAAAATGATTTTTAAACGTTTTCAAATTACTCACAATTACCGGAAAGTAAATCTGTAAAATCTCCACATATTCCGGATAAATCAAGTCGATAATGCGCTTTAAAAAACGACAACTCAATTGTCGCAATTCTGTTTTTGTTTTAATCAAATTCAACAAATAATTAATCAAATTTGTTAATAAATAATCGGAAATTTGATGTTCCTTCTTTAATTTGTTTAAAAACACCTCAACAATCACCGTAAATTGATGGAAATAGCGGAATTTCTCTTCAATATTACAATCGACATTATTGTAGATTAGAATTTTTAAATTTAATAGAATCCGATGGATATGTTGTGGATAATTTTCTAATAAATTAGCAACAATTGATTGTTGATAGAAATTATCGAAATATTTCAAACAATTTAGAAATTCATCAATTGTAATTTGTTTTGATGGAAATTTCGTGAAATACACCGTTAAATTGAATCGTTCATAAAAATCACGTTCATCATAAAGATAATCGAGTAGATTTATACAAATTTCATCGAATTTTTGCCAAAATAATTGCGTATTCTTTAAAATCTCATTATCTATTGTTGTATCGCGTTTTAATGCAATTGTTGTTATCAATTGTGGTGATATTTCTTTATAGATTTCATTCGTTGTTTTATCTTCCAATTCTGATAATTTCTCTAAAATATTCGCATCGTTTTCGATTAGAATTACAATCAAATCTTTGTAATATTTTTGATGGAATTTATCGTAATTTCGTTCGTTAATTAGCAGAAAATATGGAAAATCTCCTATTGGTATTTGTGATCGATACCATTTTTCATACAAATGCTTCAAATATTTTCCTAAAAATTCTTTACGGTTACCATAACCGAAATATTGCGATAATTTTTCAATTGTTGTCAATAAAAGATCATTAGCTACAAATCACACGAAAAAAACTATAAATTTCCAATCAAATATGGAAGGATTGCGCCGCTATTACCTGAGTCCCCCAAACTCCCCAAAACTGTGCAGGTAGTTCTGAATCTCAGAGGATGATTGCATGCTTAATCTCCTAGTAATAAACGAAATAGATTACCGGGACAGTATCGTTTTAGGAGGACTCAGCTAATATTGGCGCAATCTACCCAATTATGACTTACAAAATCGTCTTTTATTAGCAATCGCTAATAGTTCAAATAATGCTTCTTGTAGCCATAAATTCGAATTCAACATTATCGTTGAATAGATTTGTAAAACTGTCGATATTCTTGTTGTAGTTTCATCAACTAAACGTATTTCTGTTGATGTTGATGTTGATGTTGATGATGATGATGATGATGTTAATTCTACATTAAAAATCTGATCAACTATATTCTGTATTTTAGAAAACATTAATTCTTGTTGATGATAATTTGTTAAATTTGTAGATTTTGATGATATTTGAAAGAAATTTCCAATTATTTCTATTGCAGTAAAACGTACATTTATCGAATTATGGATGAGAAATTCGGGTATTTTTAATATAATCTCTTGATTGTTCTGCCAACGGATTAATTGACTATTTGGACTCAACTGCAACAATTTACGATTAATTTTACAAAATTAAATAAATAAATAAAAAACCTTACTTCATAAACAGTTCTCATACAGTTGAGTAACGCAATTACAACAATAGGACTATAGATTTTTTGTTGATTATAGAAAACTTCCAATAGATTAATCATTTCGGTTTGTGTTAATGTATTATTGATAAAAATCTTATAAATTTGCCGATATAATTGCAAGATTTCCTTTGAATTGATCGATGATTGATAATAATATTCACACAAGCTTGTAATCTGGTTGTATACCATCAACAAGATATCTTCAGGTAGATCATTGAAATCCGCATTATATAAGCATTGCAGAAATGTCATTATCTTAAATGAAAATCATTAAAATCCGAATATCAATATTTGTGTACAGTCTTGGCGTTACTAATACGAACATAGGAAAAACTGCAACACCACTCACTTTTACGTTTACACTATATGGTATGGAAGGTCCGGCAAAAATTCGAACAAGTAAAAAATTGATTGTTGTTTAGCACTATACGGTTTATGCATCACAAGATCAGGTTTCACTCAGTTTTCATGCAACTATACTAAGCTTTACGTTGGTCGCGATTGCAGTAGCAGTGGCAGTGTATAGTGAAAGAGGCTATGCTCTTTTTCATTCCCACCGTTCGGTTTTATTGCCGCACGGTCAAAATCGTATGAAAGGGACGTTAGGAACCGGAGCCAAGCCGGTACCGGGACTGAGTAGCATGTAATTAAATTAGAGACTTTTACAGATAGGCCGAGTGGTCGGATATCCGGCAATCAAAACTGCACTCGGAGTGGATCCTGACAAGCCGGTCGCCGGTCCGATTTCCAGCTCGCCGAATTCAATGTTTTCTTATCTTAAGATTTTACACAAATCTGCTGGCTGACTATTTGTGAACGTCATTTGGCTTATGTTAATAAACTGACAAACGGTAAATCTAACAGATGTTTTTACATTAATTGAAATGATTGAGGATAGGTAGACATCGTTAATGGAATAAAACCTTAAATTGTGATAAACAACTAGCCGGAGACGGTCCTTAGAAGTTTCGCATAAGTTAGAACATGATAAATAGAAAATAAGCGGTAAGACGTTTAATAATTCTGGCTACTGACACCACTCGCTCTAAACATAACACCCTCTTCCATTCAAAAAATCCTACTTTGCTATCTTTGTCATCTGATCATGGTGAAACATCAGCGAGCAAATGTATCAGACAAAGATCGAAATAGATCGACAATCGCGGTCAAATACTAAAAGCCCCTACACACGTAACGATTATTGTACTGCATGTTGAACGTCACACCGTAGAGAAAATCGTATGGCTTGCAGTACAACCATTTTCACTTGCAACACATCATAGTACTGTAGTTCAGATTATTGCAGACAGCATGTAGTGTACAGTGGATTACTCGACCAATTCCCACAACCCGTACAAAAGTACGATTGTTGATACGATATTTTATGATAAGCATTTTTTATTTTTAAACATCCAATTTGCGCACACACATAACGACTTATCGTTACTACAGTAATTTCCATCGATGTTGTTCTGTGTACAGTACGATAAATCGTTACGAGTGGTTGGTACATAAGAGTGGAGGGTGTGCTATGTTCGTATAAGAAACGCCAAATCTGTATAACTCACCATTTGATAATCTATAGAATCAGTTAGATCATAATGTCGTTGTAAAATTGCGGATAAAGCACGTTTTTGATTGTTTGTAAAATTATTTGTACACGAATTAAAACAATAATTTCCTAATATTTCCATTACAGATAATTTTAATGATTTTATAACATTTATATCATCATCAATATCATCATTATTATTTTCTAATTCTAAAATATTAAATAAAAATCGTAGAAATCTCTCATTAGATAATTGATGTAATTGTTTTAAGATTAATTTGTTTATATTGATTTTAAATAAATATTGTAATTTTTTGATGATTTTTTTATAGAAATTATTTAAATTTTGTTCATTATCTAATGGAAATTCATCTGTAATTCTCTCTAATAATGCAATAAAGTTCGTTTCGAATAATTTGAAAATGCCATCTTCTTCAACATCATCATTTTTGACAATCAAATTAAATTCTAACAAATAATTAATGGTTGTGTAGATGAAAATCACCGAATTTAACGAATTTTCAATATTTGTAAAATCGAAATTCGTTTTAATTTGATTTAAAACAAAATTATACAAGTCTGTATCCATACAATAATTGAAATTATTAGAATCAAGTTGAGATTGTTTAAAAGTTGTTGTTGTTGTGTATTTCTCTAGTGATACTTTTAGATAAATCTCTTGAATTTGTGTAAATTCATCTAAATTATCATCGAGTCGTTTGGAATCTTCAAAATGTTGGATTTTTTGATAATCCGGCCATTGTTTCAATATTAAACAAATTAGAAATTTGCCTAAATTCATTATTGTTGTTAGAATATTTGTTAATTTCAAATTATCAAATATCCAAATAATTAAATCTTTTTTTATTATATTCTGATCATTATTATTAATATTATTTGTATTTAAATAATTTGTAAATATTAAATTTAATGTTTGTAAATTATATTCGGTAGCTTTTAAAATGTTGATTTTATAATTTTGTAATAATCCCTCATATTGATTGATTTGATTGTTTTTTATTAAAATTTGTAATAATTCTTGAATATATTTATCATTATCCGTTGCACCACCAATCGAACTGTAATTGTTTAATTGATTAATTGAATTATTAACAAACAATCATCTTTTACAGAGCCGGATCTAGAGATTTGGTCAAGTGAGGCAATAATAGTAAATGGCGCTCCTTTCCTCCATGTACCCAAAAATACATTATTCGTTAAGCATCTATAGGGCATCCTTAGTCTTAAGAAAGTCGCCAACCATAATGCAAAGAACCTCAAAGACATACAAATATACATCTTGACAGACAGACAGGTGGTGCTGAAACAACTAGTTATGGGCAACAAATGTACCCTTGCATGGCTGCCAGAGCATCAGCGATTTGCTGGAAACGAAATAGTCGATGACCTTGCAAGAACAGGTACTGGGGCTCTACTCATAGGTCTGGCGCCTTTTTATAGGCTAGCCAAGACCCACAGAAGGCAGAAAATCTGTACGTGAGAATAGAACATACTACAGGCAAAGAGGTTTATTGATTATTTGCCTCAGAATGCTAAAAATCTTCTCGCCCTAAGATTGGGCAAAGCAGATAGTTAGAGTTGTAGATTGTGTGGATCGGACAATGAAACCTCCGAACACATACTATGCAAATGTGATGCCTTGGTTCACATAAGGCTCACCCACCTAGGCAAAGTTACTCTATCACCTAGTGAAGTAGCGAAGACGTTCCCCAGCGAGATAGTTAGCTTTACTAAAAAAATATCTTTTCTGATATATCAATAAATGGAGGGTTAAGAACAATAGATCAGCTGTGGTCGCAGTTTAGGAAGGCTACAGAAGCCAAACAACCCCTACAATCGCATCTAATCTAACAGGTTAAACATAAACTAAACGAACCCAACTATAGGACATCCTTAGCCTTAAGAAAGTCGCCTACCATAATGCAAGCCGGAACTCTTGCAAATAAAAATGTATGCTAGAGAGTGTTTACAAAGAAACCTAAAAGATACACAAATATACATCTTGACAGACAACCATACGGTGTTAAAAGCTCTAAAAGCCTATAGCCTTGAGTCAAAAACTGTCTGGCAATATCGCCAATCTCTTAAACAACTAGCCAAGAGCAATAAATTTACCCTTGCATGGGTGCCAGGGCATCAGAGACTTGCTGGTAACCAAATAGCCGAAGACCTTGCAAGAACAGGTGCTATAGCTCTACTCATAGGTCCGGCGCCTTTTTGTAGGCTAGCCAAGACCTACAGATGGCAGGCAATTTGTACGTCGAAATGGAACAGGAAAATGCTCCACTAGTAACACTGTCCGGGGAATGCGACAGGCAAAGAAGGAACAAACTAAGACTTGCAACGGAACTAATAACCGAGCAAAGCAAACTGGGTGGATGAAACCTCTGAAAAGGTCTCCTAGAGATAGTTAGCTTGAAGATTAAGAACAACAAATCAGCTATGGTCGCTATTCAGGGAGGCTAAGAGACCAAACAATCCCTATAATCTATCTATCTGTCCAAATATAAACTGAAACATTTTAGTTTTTCAAAAAAAGTTGTCGCTCAGTTTTACACCGTCTCACATGTTTTGACCGAGACGAGTGCCTCGCTTGTTTCAATCTAGATCCGACTCTGATTTCTCACCTTAAAACCGATTTTATAATCGTATTCCAACACGTATCAATTTCAACATTATTATTGTTATTATTATCAACAATTTGATATTCTAATTTAGCAATAATACAAAAACTTTTATATAAATAATATTTTAAATCTGTATCTTGTGTATTTTCAATTTGTAGATTTGTTAATATTTTTAATAAATTCGTTAATTGTTTATTTGTAATTATTTGTGGATATTTCTCGATTACAGACAATGTCAAATCGATCCTTTAAACAAAATTATTATAAATAAAATTAATTAATAAAACAACAAATTACGCGCAATAATTACCATGGCCAAAATTTAGTTTCTTGAATTTTCTCAATCAAATCATCGATTTTATAACAAATCATTGTTTTACGTCGCTTCTCCACCGGTTCTAATGATGAAACTTCAATACTTACCGCCACATCTATCTTATTGAGAATCAACTAAAACAAATTAATTAAAACAATATTTAACAATAAATTTGATCGGATAACACCTGATAGATGACTTCAACAAATAATTCAACAAAACTATCCAATAATATCACAATATTTTGATTTTTCGTCAAGAAAATCGATGGATTTTTAAATTTTAATTTACAATTATATTCAATTTCTTTAATTAACAAATTATAAATTAACGGTAAACAATTGAACCATTTTGTCCAATTTACAGCAAACGATAATGGATTATCTCTTAAACTACCATATGGATGATGTATATTGATTTGTAATAGAATTAATTTAATTAATTGTTGTTTTAATTGATCTTGACGTCCATTAAATTCGTATAATTCTAATAAATTGTTCAAAATCTCTTCGCCTAATTTACATGAAGCTTTCCGACAATCCATGGCAGTCTAAAAAATTACAAATTTCGCTATAATCTCAATATTATTGTTGTTCAAATTTAAACTAACGTGCAATAGAAATTCGTAAGCAATTTCAACGATAGTCTCTTGATGTGATCGTGAACTGGCTGGTGTGATTCTTTTACATAGATTTTCGATAAAATCGAATTCATCACGTAATAAATGTGTGGGAAAACTGTATTTAGGGCCCAATTTGATTATAATCGAGATACATTGTAGATGATTGGTGTCGATTGTTGTCGAGATTGAAGATTTTAGAAATTTGTACAAATCAATCCAGATTTTCTTCGTAAACAAACACAACAATTGTTTATTTGATAAGAAATGGTTTAGTAATAATTTCAAAAAGATTTGTTCGTAACAACGTCGAAATACATCGTTTTCTAGTGTTTTTACAATAAAATTCATCAATTTTCCAATATCGAAACGAATATCTGTAAAATTCAGGAAATTAGTCGATTTGTTCTAAATAAATCGATTGTGATTACTTTGTTCGATTGTTTTCTTGATGAATATTGAAAATAATTCAGTTATCGGATGATTATAGTTGGATATTTGGCCTTTTTTGTTTAATTCATCAATTTTACGTTCACCTTCCTATAAAAACAGATTATCAACAATTATCAATGTTGTTAGAATTAAATTAATAAATATAAACTTTAATTAAACAATTTTGTATGTTTGTAAACATTTTTTGCCATAAATATTGATCATTTTTCAATTTTTCCACAGTTCTTTGTTGTTCAATTAATACCAATAGTTCTTCACATGATTTTTTACGTTTTAAAATTTGTTTTGAATCTAAATCATGGAAATACTCTTCTAATATTCGAATCAGATCCATTTTCTCTTCTCCGTTGTTTTATCACATTTGTTTCATCACTGATAAACAGGGAAACATTGGACATTTGTTTATCATAAACTGTTTTTAAGGTTATCTAATTCGCGCCGTAGACTCTTGCGCCATCTACCGACTTTTCAATTGAATCACACAACGACTGATAATTACGGAGCGGATTCTGATTACACAAAGATTTTTTGATTGTTACAATAATTAAATCACGTTATTATTTATTTATCAAGATGACATTTGAAGCAATAGCAGCAATGAATGATATGTTTATAATTTAACTGACTGTAAATTGCTGTTATTTGTAACAAATTTGAAATGCCGCTCTATAGTGTTGGTCCGAGAATTGCTGCCTAGCGCTACCTGTTAGATGAAATATAATTTATTCTAGCGCCAATTTCGAATTAAACACAATTTGATGGGTATGCAACCAAATATACAAATCGAAATTAAAATTGTGTGTAATTTAGGCGTTAAGAATTGCTAATTAGCAACATTTTTAGCAATATTTCTAATTCTATCAATGACATTTCGTTGTAAATAAATACTATTATAGCTATTATATGTAGTAGAAGTAATAATTATAAAAAAAGCCTTAGGAGCAGCTCAATTTTTCAATTGTAGCACTAGGTTCCTCTGGGATTTCCATCATATCTTGATGAGCAGTTATCAATCTTATAAGCAACCTATAATTATTATAATTATTTAAACATAAACAAAAAAAAGTAACGGTCTATCTTTCAAATAAACAATTTATTAAAATTCAACAGCAGTATTTTTATTTATTTAGAAATAAAACAACAAAAACACCTGCTTAGAAATATTACCAAGCAGACAACAAACGTTGTAGAGAACGTGGAGTTGTTGATGTGAATGGTCACATCAAGGCCACTAATTATCCTCATCTTTTGTTTGAAAAAAAGCAAGCAAAAAATTAATTATCATTGTTGAAAGATTCAAAAACGAGCGCTTATATTGATCGCACCGTTACCATGCCACTTGCATTATAGACAACAAAACCATCCAAAAGATGAGTCGAGGGTGAATTTTCACAAAACCAACTAAATAAATAGATTTTTAATAATTTTCTGTTGTAATTCCAGTGAAATGAATATATCCCGTTGGTTGGAGGCCCATTCTGATCGTAGTGCTGGTCTTGTAACATTTCCAAGGAATCTAATCTTGTCTGATGTATTCGGTGATAATGATTATCGTTTAGTTTTAACTGATTTGAAATTTGAAGCAAATACACGTTGTCGTTTGAAAATCTATAAAGGTACACTACTAATCTCAGATCAAGCACTACCAGATATACCATGTGGTTTAATCAGTTTCTATACGGATCATATTGAACCGACAATACCAACAATCGGTGTAGCATGTGGACAAGAATTATTGTTTTATAAAAACAATAAACCGTATTATAAATTTATTGTACCATCATCACCTCTATTACCAGAAGAAGTGGATTTATGGACGAATCTGGATGAAGGTGGTGATTTTAATGATTTTATTAAAGAATTGAAGAAACTACCGTACGGAGAATTGAGTGGTAGATCACAAGATTTGTTGAATTTGGAACAAAATCACGAGGAATATTTGAAGAAATATTCAGGAAATCCACCTGTGAAAATTAGTCCAATTGTTGCTTTAAGTATTTTGAATAAATCGATGCAACAGTGTGTTAATTGTCCTGTTTTGGGTACAGAATGTGGTAATGTTTACATCTTAGATCCGCAAACTTTCACCATTCTACATCAAGTTTCGGTTTAAATTTTGTCGATTTTCTTTTGTAAACAATACAAATTTTCAGGCGAATGTTTCCAACGTGCATACAACCCCGACAATTATCAAAACTTCAGGTAATTTCGATGTTGATTACCGGATTATTATAGCATGTCGCGAGAATTCTATCTGTTTATTACGAAGACAATGGTTGGAAGGTAAAGTTTTGATACAATTATCTGAGGATATAGTCGATATGATTCTATTACCTGGTGATTTTATTGTTGTTGTTACTTCAAACAAGATGTTGCACAATTTTACTAAAAGAGTCAGTAGTGTAGAAATTGTTAAATAAACATATTGTAAAAGCATAAATTTCTAGGGTCAACGAATCTGGTCGGTACCTTTAATCAATTATGCCACTTGTTTATGTTTGGTACCATTAAAACACCTTAGTACTCAATTGATAGCTGTAGGTCTACGTGGTGGTGCTATCCATTTATACCATGGACGGCAACCGGTAGATTATACTAACGTGCCTGATACACCATCGGCGCTAATTTTCGGTCAATTAGGCCAAGAGGAGCATGTTATGATTATTGTAACATTAGCTGGAACTATAAATTTTAAAATTTTAAAACGCACCGCTGATTTCAATCTAACAAATCAAGATAAATTATCAGCACCTATGATACAAACAAAACCATTACCATTACCGAAACGTAGTAAATTGTTTTTAGAGCAAAGTTTACGTGAACGACAAAATGCTGTGGAAATCCATCAAAATTTCCAACAAGATTTGGTCAAATTACGATTAACAGCAGCCAGGACTTTAGTGCAGAATTTAAGCGATCAAAGTGGTACTGGGAATGAACGAGAACAAATCAAATTATCAGCACAGGTCTACATATGGACGACTATCAGGATATTTTGATGTTTATTTTTGAAATTTTAGGTCATTGGTTTAGGTCCAAAATTCACGTTATTCTTAAATTTGGAAAATATGCACACCGACAAACCTATCGTCAATTTCCTTGTAAATCTGCATGTGAAACCAACAATTTACACCTTAACTAATTATGTGATTCAGGTGAAATTACAGGTGTATTTCCATATAAATTAATAAAAAAAATTTTCGATATAGATTCCTCTAATTCCGCCAGGATTATCGTATAAGATTGAAACGAAAATCATTGAAAATCTGCATGAAAATGGTGTAAATGATGAGGTCGATCTTAATGATCGTTTAATACGTGTATTTGTGATAAGACGTAATCAAAATCAACCGGTTATAGCAGCCATAATCAATATGCCACCAACTGAAGTAGCACTATTGTAATTGGGCGGTCTACCATCGCCGGCAATTTTACCTGTGCTCACCAATAAAGCATGGTAGAGCTGTATTATGATGGAATGTTGTTATTATTACAACAACAACAACAACAACAAATTCTTTCACAAATCGAGAGACGAGCGGACGAAGAAAAACGAGTAAATGTCAAACAACAGTATCGCAACATAATTCAGTCGTGTTTGGTGTGTCGTCGTTGTTGTTGCTACTGCTGCTGTGGTTCTAGTTTACGGTTTTTTTTTTTTGGATTAAAAATAGTGCCTTTAATGATTGAAATTTGCAAAATTTTGTTGTACAATTGTGTTAATTAGTGCGTAGTTGATAATGTTAATTAAAATTACCGTGTAATTTCAACAATAATCGATTATTGAACGCAATTAGCACCGGAGTAGTCAAGGTAATAAAGTGGATTCAAATCGGGGGATATTGGTGGCTGGAAAGAGGCGCCAATACATGTTTTTCAAACAATTTGCCCCCATTTTTCGTCAAAAAAAAACTATCTTATCTGTTGATTTGATTGTTTGCAATGATATTGGCGAAGTCAATTAAAACTTTGTGTATTCCGCAGTTTGGAAATTGTAGAAAAATGTCAATAAACTGTGATATTTTAGAGAACGTTGGCGTTTAACTGTTGTTTTCTTCTTATTTTCGTTCATTTAAGTTTCTTTAATTTTCGCCAATTTAACGTATCGTAAACAATTAACAAACAGTTATTTTATTTTGCTAAATAACCCTATAGGGTTAATTATTTTAACAGCACTCTAATTAATAATGAAATTTAAACAATTCAATGCGATAATTATTAATATTTCATTGTAATATATCTGTTAGAAAATATGATATGAACTGTGTTAAATGGAATGCGTCATTTGGACTTGTTAAACAACTTAACTTTTACACATTGTTTGTTATTTTATTGTTATTTTTCATAACATTTACTATAAATATAATTATATCCTTGTGAAAGGAAATGTGTACATTTTTTTCTAATATCATCATTTATTCGTTACAAATTTAAAAGAAAAAAAACCACAGCAAATTTGAAATCGATAGTTCAAGGTGTTTCTATCGCAGAATTTCTAAAAAAAAAAACAACTGTACACGGTTTCTGGTGTCTTTTCTTCTCCAATTTAACTTTGGGGAAATTTAGTGAATCACCTGTACATACAGGTGCGTTTATCTATGCTTTATCAATATTCAAATGTTGTCTTCAACAAGATCATTTGTTCGATACTGTTGCTTTATCTTTTATTATTAATTTAGCCACAAATTTAATTCAATTAACAAAGAAAGTACAGTGACCAAAAGTAGTTGTAGGCCGATTGTATTCTCTTTTTTTTTGTCGCATTTTAAGTTTTAAGAAATAGAGAATATGGACTTAAGTCTGCACGTGACTGTGAAACAACCGTGTTCTTGTCTCTCCATTAATTAATCGTACAACAATAAGGCTTTATTAGTGTTTATAGAAGAGACAAACAATTAATACGCTTGTTTTCAAGTCGAGTTATCCCAATTTAAAACGATCGACTATACAGTTGGAATCAAGACCTACTTTGATTTGAATTTCTGTATCACAGTTTATCATTAATTGATAAAATACAATTCTAGGAATGCATAATTCGCTTCTACAGTGTCGGTGTTTCAATTGCGAACATAATGAAGATGTATAGTTAGATCTTTATGTGGTAAATTGGCCCGCAGATCTTCCACCATGATTATGATAAAGATGGTGTGATGTTTAGAGAAATCTCCAAGGGTGGGTGAAATTATTCTTGAGAGTAGATTAGATTATAGGGGTCGTTTGGCCTCTTTAGCCGTCTTGAACTGCGACCACAGCTCTATTTATTGTTGTCCCAAGAAAGATATCTTTTTAGCAAATCTAACTATCTCTGGGAGATCTATTCGCCAGTTTTATGCGAGCCAAGGCATTACATTTGCACAGCATGTCTTCGGACGATTCGTTATCGGATCCATACAGTCTATATCTCTCACTGTTTGTTTTCCCCAATTTTTTGAGATGGCGGTGCCCACTTAAGAGACTCGTTACCAGTCTTATTGTTAGATCGTGAAGGTTGTTAGCATTGTTGGATAAACAGTCAATAAACTTGTTTGCCTGTTGTATTCCTGGACAGTGTCCCCAATGGAGCATTTTCCTGTTCCATTCCCATGCACAGATTTCCTGCCTTCTATAGGTCTTGTCTATCCTATAGAATGGCTCCAGCAGACCTATTAATGGAGATGTTCTTGCAAAGTCGTAGGCTGTTTCGTTTGCAGCAAATTCCTGATGCCCTGGCACCCATGCAAGGGTGAGTTTATTACGAAGTTTAGATTTTGATGATTCTTGATTATTCTAAGGGATGCCTATTTTACCCTTCGTGCCCGTTCTCAAGTTTCAGGAAGAAAATAGGGTTTGAAGTTCATCCTGCAAGTTTTTCCAAATATCTCGAAATCGGCTTAATATTTTTTGATGATAATAGCGACACCTAACGGCTATTATGCTGCCTAAACCAATTTTCAATAACTTATTTAAGGGTGAGGCTATAAGCAAATTTATAGCGTTTTTTTTTAGTTCTTTTACCCTTTTAAACCCTATATGGCTAAGTATATAAATCTGGAATTTTGCACAGATTTTCCATGTTTTTGATAATTATGAAGGTGTGGGTCTTTTTTCCATTGTTCGCATTTGAACAACCAACACTGTGTGTATATATTCACGGCATAAAAATGTTGCAACAGAAATTATAGTCTTGATCAACACGAACATGTATAATTAATACGAATCCTACTTTTACTTTTCTGCTGAATATTTGAAGGAAAACTGGAAATTTTTTATGTTTTTCCGTCCATATCTTATCGATCAATAATTTTCGAGTATTTAAGGGAAATTATCTGTGCGTGAAAGCTTTCTTCACACAACTGTTGTTGTCTTATTTACAACCATAGATTCTTCCCAAATAAAAGAGAAACTTTATACTAGAATTCTAACAATTATTCTGTTAGATAATCACCGGTAAATACTATACCAGTAATGGTTTTGTTGGTTGCACATGATTGCAATAAATTGTTGTTGTTTTTTTTTTGTTCTCTATAATATTGATTGCAACGGTTATTAAATTGCAAACTAAACATTTCCTGATTCTATTAACTTTTATTAAATCGTAATAATTTGAATTTTATAATGACCTAAATTTGTTTATAACAAATGAACGTTTCGCAAATGTGTCTCTCCTATCTATATTTGATTCAAATCGCATTCGTTTCAAATTATAAAAATTCATGCGACATAATAAAAGTTGGTGTTGTTATTGAAGCCGCTCCCATCAACAAACAAATACCTTCTACATCTACAGCTGTTTGATGGAATAATTTAACACAATTTATGTACATTTTACAACAAAATTTGTTGTATTTTTTCAAGAAGAAAAAATAACAACATTCGGCGTGATTTGAATGTGAGGTCAAGACCATAATACTCCCTCCTTTAATACGGCACGTACAAACACTGGGAATGTTGTATTATTTTTTTTTTTTTGCATAACCATTGATTTGTTAACAATTCTAGTGTTAACCTCGAAAATTTGCAATAATAATCGAATCGTTATAATAATGGAAGAAAGTAGGTCCTTGAAAAGTAAATAATGTCGGATTATCATTGACTGAATGTTTAATGAGCCAAGCATGATTTGTTTTTATGGCCGGACCAATTCGTGTTAACAAAACTCCGTTACTTATTCGTCCAAAAACAAATTAATTATGAAGATATAGTGAAAGGTGGATGTTGTTCCCAGACGCTGTGTTTTCTTCTGAATAATCAATGATGATTCAGAGAGATCGTATGATTTACAAGAAGCTGGATCTCTCGTGGTGTTGAATTGCATACTATGTTGAACAGGTGAAGAATTCCAACATGACTCACTTAAAACAGGGATGTTTACAACCTATATACAGTGTTGGTGTTTCTAGTGCGGACATTGTAGATGTAATTCGATCTTTATCTGATAAATGTGCTCGCAGATGTTCCACTAAGATCATGACAAAGATGGAAGAGGATGTTATGTTTAGAAACCGACCATTTGTTTCATTCTAACTTATGCCGAACCCTTAAGAGTAGATAATGCTGTTTGCATTAGAAAAACCAACACTGTATGGATGAAGAACTTCCCCCGTTTTGAATTGCATACCATGTTGAACAGGTGAAGAATCCCAATATTATTCACTTAAAACGGATGTTTACAACGTATACAGTGTTGGTGTATCTAATGCGGACATTTGTTGATATAATTCGATGTTTGTCTGATAAATGTGCTCGCAGATGTTCCACTGAGATCGTGACAAAGATGGGAGAGGGTGTGATGTTTAAAGACCGACCGTTTATTTTCTATTTGTTTCATTCTAACTTATGCGAAACCTCTGAGAGTGCTGTTTGCATTAGAAAAACCAACACTGTATGAATGAAGAAATCTGAATCGATCAATTAAAATGTGAAATTTTATTTTGAGAAAAATTAACAACAATCAGAGCATAATAAGATTTTTAATGGAAAATATTTCCGCATTTTACTAAAAAATAAAACAACACCACAGACAATTAAGAAATTGATGGGGGCTTTTCCCACAGTTTTAAGCGTCAAGGATGATATCGTTTTGTATAAAATAAGGTAAAAGGATGCAACCGGTTATAAATAATTTATAACAATAGATAATAAACGATTATTGTCCTGTATTATTCGAAGGACAATAGATCTACCATATTTAGATTAAATGAACTAACCATTAAATCCTTGTTGTTTTTGGTTTCTGATTTCCGAAATTTCGCAATTTAATTAATCATGCGTATTGTTATCACAAATTCAAAACTATTCTATGTATTATACATATAAAAAATGAATCATTTTGCGTTTGTAATTAAAGAGATTAGAAAAACAATGACGCTATTTAATTTGTTTATAATTGATAATTGTTAATGTATGATGTCCATTCTATTTTAAGCAATTGATTTTCTTCTATAATGGATACGTTTGGAAACAGTTGTGATTCCCAGAAAATCTGGATCTCAATCTCTATTTTACAAATAAACAAACCAAAATAGAGATGGAAATCGTGATCAAATGTTCAACATTAAAATAGATTAGAGTATTTCACAAGTAGCGAGCGGGAAAGTGGTTTTCACTAGAAAAATTCAACACATTTCTCTTTAAGAATAATAAATTAATGAAAATGTTGTTAATTTCTATTGTTGTATGAAGAATTAAACAATAATATTTGATTATGACCTAATTATTATCAACAAAAATTGAGGAATTTCCGTTTTAAACAAGAATTTATCAAAACAACAACCTTGAATACGATACAGAGTTTTATAGCCAATTATAAACAATTTAAAGCTAACAACAATAATATTAGTTGATTAATTAATTAACAATTCGGGATTTGAACCCGGAATTCCTCCTACTAGCCAACCAGACGTGTTTCCAATCTTTTAAACAAGATCACTTTCTGCGAATTTCCACTAATCTTTAGATAATAAGATCAAGCACGAATTGATATTGTTTCGAGATAAAATAAACGTTAAAAATAACAACAATTGTCAGTTTATTTTATCAACAATTGGCACATTTGTTGTTTGGAGACAACAACAAAAACAAAACAAAACACCTGGGAAATTTGATTGCAATTGTTGTCAACTGGCCTCGATGATTGTTGCTCAATTGTTATTTGTTTGCAACAAATTTTCTTGTATTGTTTTTTTCGTTGTTTTCTTTATTTAATTTCAGTATTCGTTAACAACAAAAAAACGTAACAATTATGGGAATTTCGGCATTTATAATTTTTGGTAAATTGCTTTGTAATTGTGCTGTCTTTATCACAATGATAATTATATAGATTTGATTGTTTAAAATAATTAGTACTCTAGCAACTTATGTAGCTTTTGTTCCACTATCTCTCTTATCATATATTTATAAATCAATATGTTTTATCTGATAAGATAAGTTTTGTTTGTTCCAGAAAGATGGCAACACATCATCTGAATCGAGTTAATTGGGAGAAATCCTTATCGTTAGATCGACAAGATTTGCTCCCTTTAATCCAACAACAACAACCACCATCACCCCTAATAACAACAACAATAACAACAACAAGAAAGAATCCATCATTTCTACATTCGCAAAAATTGAAACAAGAAATTGTCGAATCACGTAAAGCATTTTTAAATTTAACATGCAATAATGAAGACGAACCGGAAACACAAGAAGAAAAGACTGTTAGTGAAACAATGCAAAAAGATGTGATACGAAAGACAACAACAACAACAACAACAACACCAACAACGAAGAAGATTAGTTTTAAAATTAAGAAAAATAGCTCAATTTATCGTAGAAATAAT
>JAZBGY010000317.1:35988-73198 GCA_037414755.1 Lydus trimaculatus | reverse complement strand
TATATACAGTAAGAATTACTTTAACACAATTTGACTCGATAAACATGTTATTTATTATAATTTTATTCGTAATTAAAGAATCAACGAACTTATAGATAAATATCAGTAAGTAATACAGGAAAAACCACTAACAATAATATGTTTTAAAATCTAACTTGGATTGTACCATCCATATCTGGATGGATAAATTAAATATTATAAATAAATAAACAATGAAGATTGTCACTTTATACAATTTCCTTCATAATAATATTCCTCTATTTATGGAAGATACAATCGTTTTCCTCTTCATTTACATACTGTTTTTTTTTTCAATAATAGGATGTATAGGAAAACTTTATAACTTTAAACAATAGAAAATTACAACTTGAACAAGATAATTTAATAGAGAAAATGGTATGGTAACTAATTTAATACTCGTTCAAATCATTTAAATGCATTAAAACTATTAATACATAATTGGTTGCAATTAAAATTGCATTTGTAATTTAGAAACTTTTAAATTTAAAACAACATCACGACGCAGAGATTTGATGTGTTGCAAAACTTCAATTAATTCTAAATTGATTACACTTTAACTGAAGAGATTTACTAGGCAATCTTCGTTATAAATACTAGAGGACTTGGGATAATTGGCGTCCATGAAAATATGTAACTTATAGTGCTTTGAACAGTATACTTGAAACTTGCAATTGTCCAAGATCTTTTTGCACTAAATCGGGAATATTCCATTTTCAATCATCATTAAAAGTTCCTACAACCTGTTGGAAATTTGCTGAACTGATTTTTAACCCCATTTTCTCTCAATGATTGGAATATAGTTACAGACAAAAAAATAAAGTTCCTTGTTTACATACCAAAAAACATTAAAATCGGTAATTTCCACCTCCTAAAGTTTACTTGTAACGCTAGTGTGGCTTACTGAGGCTCCGGTTCAGCTTCCCTTCTTTAATCTTGACCTAAAGTCGACTTTATCGTAAATCAACCAGTACATAGAGTTCAATTTAATAAAAGAGAATTCAAGTACGTGGCCAATTGAAATGAGTGTTAAGTTCGAACAATATAAAGCAAGCTACAAATTATGTCAAGTCCAGAATAAGGAAGCGAAGGTGAACCGGACTTGCATGAGTACTTCATTCGACCACCAAACTGTCCATTATTTGGACAATTGTAAGACAAATTTTTACGAGTCTTCTTTACATTACAGTATAGTATAGCCCACAATTTTTTGAGCCCCTGGCCTAATTCCAACCTGATAAATACAATTCTAGCGAACAAAATGTTGACGAAATGTTCAATGTTCAGTTATTACGTTAATTTATTTTTTAGAAGTGACAATGAAGATAATAGTGTTGTTTTATATTGAATTACAAAGAAAATTGCTGTATTTTTGTTGCTTATTACAGTAAATTATCATTTATTAATTTCATAATTTCATTTAGATCTGATAAACCGTGAGATAACTATTGTAAGTTTACAACGATATTGATAAATTAAGATGAGAATTGATCCAATTTTGAATCAATCGAATCCTAATCTCTGTCGTGATGTAAACTGAATCAATATTAAGATTGAAGAATTGAGTTACACCTTAATTGTTTTCCGAAAAAACAGGAGGCTAAATTTCAGAGTTGTGAAATCTCTTTTCTTTAGAAACATTTTTGTAATTCGTTCTTATTTCTTCTCTACGTGAAATCGATACTTTGTAAAAGGCTGTAATAGTTCCCAATAGAGTGTTTATTTGACTCCAATTTAATTTATTTGATGATGTAAATATAATAAACACTTCAGGTAGAATTGTACGTATTCACTACATACATACACACACTTCATTGTTGGTTTTTATAGCGAGAAAATTAGTCTTTTGTGACGAAAAGAAATTAAAAAACAATTTTTTTTTTTTTTAATTATTATAATTAACCGTTAAATTGTAAAATGTGCGTTTTTTATGACGTGAATCCACTATTACGGCTATTCTGTGATTAAAATAACAATCCCTTTGGAACTTTTTTTCCAAAATTAACCAAACTATTGGAGGATTTTGTTAACAGTAAATTGTCATAATATAAACAGATAAGAGTTAAATTAAAAAAAATACTAATAATAATAAATATATTTAAAATTGTTGGTACTTTTCTTATTTTTGGATAAGAATCTACACATCGTAAAACTTAAAATATTAACATTATTCAAATGTCGTTATATCGGGAAATCTCTCACGTAGATCTATGTAACTAGAAGAATTTTATAATTAGAGAAATATGTTAACAGTAGGGTTGTGCATGGTTCCCACGATATACAGTGACACTTGTTTAATGCTAAAAAAAAACTGGAAAAACTGATCCAGAAAGATATAAAAGTAACTTTCTAGATCTCACAAGTACTTGCTTAGCAAATTTATTAATGAAACCTTCTCAACTGTATGTTTTAAAATTTTTTTTGGCAAATTTCTTATAACCATCAATTCAAGAGCAACTATACTGATTGGTAATGTTCAATATGATTAAAATATGTTTTTATTGTACCAAAAAACTTGAAGATAACCTGTAATTTACTGAAAACTATGATTTATGAAATACAACGGCATTTTAAAGATCCCTCTAGATGAGAGTGCTGTTTAACCTACAAAGAATGCTTAGATTTATTATTTTGGAACAAAGGAGAACCTAAAAAATCAGAATAACAATTTTCGAATCTCAGCCATTATTAGTAATGAAGGTAAACCATTATGATAATAACACAGGTCTGCAGCTAAATCTGCTCGAATCAATCGATGGGTGGACTTCATAGATTCTTGTCCATTTTTTTTTGTTAATTACTTCTTTAAATTTAAGGACAATAATTATTATTTACCTATAAACGCGTGTATCTTTTGGATCAAAACGTCTTTCGGCTAGAGCAGACCGTTTGCTACTTTTCAGATTCTCGAAGGCAATGCGTACGCTGTTTTCCCATTTTAATTAATTGAGTGTAATAGGAGCAAGTTAAGTATCAGTTCAAATTCACTCCACTAAGCTACAGCATAATCTGCTAAAAACAATTGATGCGTGAACTATACAGACTGAGACATTTCATCTAAGAACATAGGATAGTTTTGAGGGTGAATAATTTTATAAAGCTTCCACCTACCATCTCTTTTCAAACCAGACGAAGGCCATAAGATTATCCAGGTTCTTGTATTTTCTCTCATGTTCCTAGATGAATTGTCTCAAACTGTATAGATTTTTGCACGCTAAATTCAAATCGGCAATCAGATCTTGTCCAGCACGTCACATTTTTGAGTTACAAGTATCCAATCTATTCTTGACTAATGACTAATTCATTAAATTCAAAGAAAGTTGATACTATTTACGGATGGACGGGTGTATTGTTTTAGAAGAAACAATCAACCAAATAGTTTTTCTTTTAATGGTAAACTAGTTAATTTGAGTTTTTTATGAATATAAAATGCTTGATTTAATCCGATTAGAGTGGATTTCTGAAAGAAATACATCGGTCGAAAACTGTGTCACCGTCCCCACTTCTACAACTCCTAGGCTATTTACATGTTGTTATGGAACCCCCACCACCTCAACCGAACACTCAGCACTCAACTGGCCTATGTATTTTAAACGGAAACGAACCATACTTCGGATTAAATTACTATTTACAAACCGAACTAATTCTTTACTTTCAAATATTAAGATGATAATATCTCAGAAACTCGACGTGATAGAGCATCAGCTGGTCACAATCAATAGGAACTAGAATATGGTGCATTATTTTAAGCATAAAATCACTATGCAGGAATTTTAGAAAAATTCCGAAACATGTGGAAAGTTATATTTATGCTGCTACAATCCAACTTTATGGAACGTTCAACAAGATTGTACTCCTTAGTTGGTAAATAGATAAATTGACCGATTTATAAGCAAAATCCTTTTGCAATAATTGAATAGATCAAGCTATTATCAATCTGTCATGTAGAACAAGTTTTTGTGTGGGTGGGTGAAAGGATAATTCTAGTTGTACATAATTATTAAATTCCACTTTACTTAACGGAGAATATTTTTGAAAAAAGGTGTATCTATCTATAAATAGAATTAATCATATTCAAGATTACAATCTCATATATAATCCTTGCAGAAAATCCTTGATATTGATAGATACAAATCAACTATAACGAAAAAATAAATAACAAATATCTTTACTAGGTCAACTCCTCTACAATAATTCCAACATAAACAAAATCAATACCTACACACAACACACAACATTTTTAAATAATTTCCATTTTTTTTTTGTTCCAAACGTATATGTGTAAGTGAAATAATAAGATTATTATTTGAGAACAAAAGCCTATCTATATATTTAAAGCGCAAGGCGTTTTCTTTCGTAAGTCCGCTAGCCTCTCCTACTGAACCGATTTGGATGATTTTTTTTTTAATTGAAAGCTCATGGGTCATAGATGTGTCATCAAGAATATATTTATAAAAATATCGTATCTTTGTATGGTATATTTCGAAGTAAACCTTTTTTGGTAGAGGGCTGGGAATAAAATAAATAAATTCAAGTGGAGCGGTAACCATGATTACTGTAGTCTCCACACATTCGATCAGGGCCGTATCTGAGGGGGTTTTTGGGGATTTGAATCCTCCTCCTCCCCCCGAAATGCTAAATAAAGTATATCGTATATCGCTATTTTATGAAGAGGAAAGTGGCGAAAGTTTTTACAACCTAACATTACTGACACACTTTTTGTCAGCGATTTTTCAAACTCACCCCGAAATTTTCTTATAGATACGGCCCTGCATTCGATCATATTCTATACAAAATTTTCATTATGTCGAATTTCGATAGGTTTCTACTAGTTAATAATAATAGAAGAAAGAAAAAAAAACTGGAAATTCTAATAAGGAGATGTTATAAATTTGATCAAAACTTTAAATTGGGCGAGGTGATATTTTTGTGTCAATGTCAAATATCTGTTGTAAACAATCAACAATTCATAGAACAGATGTTCTGAATTTAGCTAATTTCAATTATGAGAAAAATAGTAAATAAATAAATGAATTCAACAAACAAACTTCTCATCTTTAGCTACCTTCTATGTGGAATAACATTTACACAAATTACACAATTGACGAATTGATATTTAAAAGTTGTTCTCTTCTTTACAAAAAAATATACTTTAGATTGCGTAATAACGATGAAATTATAGGTAGATCAACAAATAATGTTAATGATTAAATATGTCAAATATAACAACAATCTAACCTTGACTCGTTTTGGTTGTACAGGTGTTGTTTCCGTTTCTCTAACATAATCCTCTTTACTTTTCAAACTATATTGTTGGGCATGTTTTGTTAATTCTTCTGAACGACTTTTTTCTTCACCACGTGTTAATGTGGTAACTTTACGTACAATACGTGTTGTTATACGTCTTGTACCATCATCATTACAACGACTTGTTTTTGTTGATTCAAGTGAACTACCTAAGACTTCTGTTGATAAACGTTTATTTGTATAAATTGCTTGTAAATTATCAAATTCATTTGGATTTGTAAAATGTGTGACAATCGGTGGACCAAGGATACGTTGTTGTTGTTGTTGTTGTTGTTGTTTTGTTGTGGAAAATGACGAGGATTCACCGGACGTTCCTTGTACAAATAAACGTTTCGATGTTGTTGCCGAATTATTATCTTTAACGAAACGGTACATCGACATTTTTACTATAAAAACATATCACGTTTTACAAATATTTAATTAAGATAAACCCAGAAGGACTTGCAAATTTCCAACTATTATTAGGCAAAAATTACTGTCATTCAGAAAAAAAACGTTTTTGATTTACAATAAAAATAAACCACAAACACAAAACACTATAAATTTCAGTTTTTGTTCAAAACAACAAAAATTAAAAGAGCTGATTGTTGATATTCCGCAGGATAAACTGTGTGTATACGCGCAGGAGATACAATAAAGCAGGTGTGTTACGTCAGGTGAACGTCGGGTGAATACTGACAGACACAGGCAACATTAGCCTTCACTCGTTTACTATGTACGGGAGGCATTAACAATTGTGTAGGTATAACATCAGGGCCGTATGCAGGTGGAAATAGGCCCCACTTGCATATTTTTTCAGTTGTTGTTGTTGTTGTTATTGAACATAAATATTAATTATATGAGTTGTTTATCGATTATTATAATCAAAACTAAATAAGTACACATAGTAAAGGTGATTATGTTGTTTTTTTTTTTTAAACAACACCTAATATTTAATAAAACGAATCAACATTGTTAAGGTAATAAAGATAAACTATTATGTAAAGGTAAAGGAGACCTGATTTATTGTTTGAAATTTGAAAAAATTGGGCTGCAATTGTGCGTTTATACCGTTTTTCTTGTAAAAATATTTTGATTTTAAACGAATCTCAAACAAGTGAATGTCGACAATTTGAACAATAGTTAAAAATATAATAATGCACCTTGCACATATAGTCACAGATGGTTAATAAAGCGTAATATTATAATATTGTTGTGGATCTCCCAATTATCCATCTTAGATCTTTATTATTATTGAATTTAATCGAGAATCTCATCAGTGGAAAATTTCTTTTGTAATCATTTTTAATGAAAATCTACCTTAAATCACCAATTAACGATAACTGATTAGAAATTATTATTATTATTATTATTATTTTTCTAATAACTTGTAATAAACCGGACGTTTTTTTTTTGTATTATTTTTTTACCTTGTAACTATTGGATAGTTTCCGGTCTGTCGATTACACATCCGTTCTTATAACAGACAAAAAGCTAACAATTTTAAGTTTTAAAAAAAATATCATCAAATAAAACGAATACACCTTTATTTTGAGTGAATTGAATGAACGGGAAAACAAAAGGTGAAATTTGTTGAAATAAATCAAGAAATAACACACAAAAAACCTACTAATTAAAACCATTAGTGTCACAAAAGTGTATCAAAAGAATATATGATTGTTCTATAAGTGAGAGAAAAGTGTAGATTTATTTGATCTAAATTATAATAGAAGATTGTAGTGAATTTCCCAAAATACCAGATCAATCATTTATAATTAATTGTAAAATTGTATAATTATATAGTTTGATATGGCGCCCCGCTTTAGGGCATAATCTCTTGAAAAATCATCCATAATAAAAACAAAAAAAGGCGTTTTTTTCGATGACATCATTTAACAGTACCACCGATAAAAACAACAACAAATACCTGTCATTTCTACAAATATTAACCAAAGAATAAAAATTTTAATGATGTCATCTATTCTGATCTCATCGTGATGTTATTTCTTGTTTTTATTTTTTACCTCTTCTGCAAACGATTAGAAGGTATAACAAAGTAGGTGTTAACTTTATTGTTTATTGTGTTATCTACCAAGTTATGGTAGTTGATTTTTCGTGCATTTCTATACATACTTTCTCTATACTAATATCAAAGAATTTATGATTAAAATTGTTAACTTTACAGTTTTCTTAACAATCAAAATCATCATTGTAAAGATTTCCACGATAAAAAATATAACGAATCACGACAATCATGCTCTTATTATGTTATTATTCATTGATGTGATAAATGATAAGAAATATTGACAGATACCGTTTTATATTCAGACAAATCTTCGTTTTATTAACTGTTTTGTTAAATTGTAATAATTTTAATTAATTGTAATGTTATTGTTTAATTGTACAAATTATTCATGTAAATTTTCAAAAGAGAAATTGCTTTGTATGTATGTACTGAAGAAGAAAGATTATTGTAGAAAAAGTCGTGAGAATAACCATATCACGATATAACATTTACGCTATTTTTTAATAAAAATTAAAGTTTGCAATCTTTATAGTAGTTGTTGGAACAATTTGTAGGTCAAATTCTTGCACGAATCTGTAGTATTTGATTTAATGGAATGAAAGTTAACATAGAAGATGATTTATCAAAATAGGGAATATTCAACATTTCTAACATATTGTTCAAATTGTTAGAAATATGAAAAAAAGAAAAATCACTTTGGTATCTATTTTCGAAATTAATTTCATAAACGACTATTGCATGCTTTAAAGAGGTGATTATAATTTGGAAATCACCGATCTATACTGTGATTTAGGTTTCATTCATCGTTTGAAATAATTAAAATTTCTAGAATTTCAAGAAGTTTCTTTGGTTGCCTACTTTCATTAACCATTTCGAGTGTATAGTTTACCTTTTCAAATCAGATTTTAAACCAAAAACCAAACTGTGTTAATTGACACTCTGAAATGGTATAGTGAAACAAATATGATTTGATCAACTTGGCCACAAAGCAGTAGAAATGGCAGGCTATGATTGCGCCAATGCTATAATCTCGAGTGGTTCTTTAATCCTAAAGCAACGCACGGTTGCGCTGCCACCAAATGTAATCCTCGCAGCAAACGCTTTGTGCAGGGTTTTTTCCGGTACTCTGTCGATAAGAAGATGGTTTATTCTACAAAATCAATTTTGTTTTATTTTTATAAAAGCGTAGGGTCGTCAATCAAGTATTTGTGAACTGAAGAAATACTTTAGAAATTGTGGAAGCAGAAATTTTCTAAAAAATGTCTCAACTTATTGTACACACAAGCATACTTCTTGTTGTAAATACACTTAGGTCCGTTTTTACGAGTTTTTTTAACCCTTTAATTTACGTTTTTTTTTTACACTTACTTTTACGCAGCAGAATCTACGTAAATGTAAGCACAAACGGATTTATGAGTTTATAATTACTTATAGAAATCTGACGTGATTAGTGCAGCTGCAACGATAGCCTTTGTCCTGATTGATAATAAAGCTATAAAACCTAAATCATCAATGTTTGTCGGTTTCTTTATTTTACGCGATCTCTTTTTGTGCGATTTTTTTTTGGCGCATAGAAAAGACCTTGTCGTACGTAATTTTTCTGCTTCGTTCTGTTCTACTCGTTTCTGATGTGTATTTTGACACAAAATATTAAAAATTACTTAAATATCCATAAATAGAGGTATAAGTTCATTTTCACGGGTGATGACGCAATCGTTCTTCGGGATCGAGAACTACCTGTACTGTATTGGCGCAATCGCATCTTCAACTTAAGGCACAATCCCATTTCGGTATAAACAAGGCTTAAGGCTCCTTTTTGTTTACTGTAAAGACCTAACTTCTAAACAAATCAGAAGAATTTTTCAAACAAAGACCAATTTTTTAGGTATTTTAGAGTTTCTACACGGAGAATTTCGAATATAAAAGATTTAATTTTCATGCATTTTCGACTGATCTGACTGACTCTACAACAGATTCTGCGAAAAATGACAAGATTATGAAAGAAATATGAGTTGACCATGACCGTATATAATTATTATTAATGAAAAACAAAAACGACATTAAATAAATAACCATATGGTAAGAATTTCAAGTGGGCAACATCTACACAATTTGTCATATTCAGAAGAACAGAAAAAAATAGACAGAGAGAAAAGAAACTTGCCCAATACTTTTCGCCAAATTCAACTACTATCAATAAATACTTGAATGGTGTACCATAAATGGTATGACAACACTACACAATACAAGTCGTCATAAAGAATGTGTGTGTGTGTGTAGGATTATATAAAATACTACAAAAAAAAAATTATGTAATAGAAAATCGTAAAAATGGGTAAAGTACCGGTAGATAGATCAAAATCAATGGTAGAATTTTAAACATAGAGCGCCACCTAAGAACGAATAGTTAAATACAATTACAGTTGTGTGTACAAGTACAGTTTCAAACCATTTACTTTCAAACAAATTTCAAAAATTAACAACAATAGCCAGTTCTTAGAGCGCTCGTTTTCTATCTATGATAACTATTATATTAAAATCTTACCTTTCCACTCTATATAACGGTGAGCATTAAAATTAACAGAGAAAAAGAACAATTGACTTATCATCTATTCTATGTAGAATTTTATAACGAAATCAACATGCAACATAAAAATCTTTCTATTTTACAATTAACAACAAATAAAGGTAAAAATACAATAAGCGCGCTTGAAAAAGAACTGGCTAACAATTTCCAATTAATGTAAAAAGCTTCTTTTAGCTTTTTTTTTTTTTGGTCTTCTTAATATAATTGTACTCACCTGGAAGTGGAGGATAATAGTCCAAATTAATCCAAGTGTTAATTTTGGATTACCATCAACGATATCTTCAGAACGTATATTGACTAATTTAATTTTTTTACAATGAAGAAAATGTAAGGCTGTATCGATATTATGGAGCATATGGAAACGCATCTGACCTCTCTCACGTGGCTGAAAATCAAAGAAGGAAAACTGATTAATTACATGATAGATATTGGCAACCAATAATACATTCAAAATTGCATTATAACAACATTCTAAGTAAATGATTCAACATAAAACATTTCTAGTTGTATCATTTGAAAATATTTATTTTGCAAAGCAGAAGTATTATTAAACTGAGAAACTACCGTAATATTTACATTCATAATCTTTAATATTGTTAGTACAACTATTTTATTGTTGTTTATATATGATGGGAATGCCATTGTATAATAATTCTCATCGGTCTACCGAGGTGACAGTCTCTTCAGTTTACAAAAAATACTTTATCCGATTTGATTATGTATTCAAGAAGATTGCGAACTGTGTGATGTCTGGATGCAACAATTCAAACCCGTTAACTTCAGGAGTACCAAACTGTCTAAAGCAGGTACTACTCTGATTTTAAAATCGAAGAACTTTAAATGGTACTGGAGATAGAGATGTCCCAGGACGCTGTTCAGATACAGCGGAATCCGCGTAAAAATTGTTAGATGTCCAGACACGGCGGTACCGCCATCTAAGCTACATTTCATTCAGTCAGTATGGTAACACATCTTCAAAATGCGGCAACCGCCTTACAATTGAACCACCTAATTGCATCTTTTAGTAATACAACCGCGAGAATCTATTTTCCTGCAGATGATGTGCAGATTCTCGGTGCTTGCGGACAAATGTGAACAAACACATAGACAGTAAGGGCGTATGCAGACGACGGTTTTTTATCGCGCTTACTCCGCGTGTTCGTGAAACGTGCGGTTGCAGCGCCTAAGGCTAAACACATAGTGAAGCGACGAGCAAAGCAGCGATGATAGCGGAGAGCAAAGTGGCGAAAATAAACCAATGCATTCCTATTGAACTGCGTATAGTGGAGCGACGAGCAACGATGCAACAGCGCTGTGATACTAGAGCAAAGCAACGATTTCAAACAATTTTGAATTCTCCGCTATCATCGCTGTTCAAATCGTTGCTTAAAATGGAAATTGAGGCATTCATAAGTAGTGTTTTTATTAAAAAACCTCTGTGAGACCAAAAAACAATCATTCAAACAAAAATCCTGAGACAGGTCGATTTTTATTTTGAAGGGGACACATTTCAATGTCATTCGCGGCTTTGTTGCGTCAGCCCCCTAGCCCCGGCAGCCCCCAACTAATGAATCTTAAATAGCAAGGGGAGTCAAGTAGACCCTCATTGGAAAGGTCTTTTAATTCTCTATATGGTGGTATAAATTGTTATCGGATTTTTTAGATATTTTTGTAGAAATGTTGATTGTACTTAGGTAACTACAAGACATATCTATGATCGCTGTACGATTTTATACGCCTTACTATGTGTTGGCAAATTTTTATCAACGCTACATTCAATCGCCGCTTTGCTCTCCGCTATCATCGCTGCTTTGCTCACCGCTTCACTATGTGTTTAGCCTAAAAATCATTATAATGAATGTGTGGAAAAGTATACAAACTGCGACTGTACTGCGTTTACAGCACGTCTTAGTTGCGGTTACCGCGCGTTATCAACGTGATAAAGAGCCACCGTTTGCATAGCCCATAATGTAAATAGGATAGGATACGTCTTGGAAACCGCGCGGTTTACGTCGTGTGTGAACAGGGTCTAAATCTAGGCGCACATGAATAACTTTGCCATCGGCCTATTTGTTAGTTAGGATCTCAAAATCGACCAATACTAAAATACGCGACCATTAACGGCTGATGATTTATCTTTCATGTGCGCCTAAACTAATGGTAAATTCTCAAAATTTAGTAAAGTCATGTAAGATTTTTACAATTCGAAAATCAAATCAGTTAGTAAAGTTCTCATTATGCAACAACTCTATTGTTTTTTATTGGATCCCTCTATCCCTATGAATCTTCACCGTAGCAATGTAAGATTTGAGAGGTTTCTTCTATTGAACTGCTCAGTTTTACCAAATCGGGATAATGGTAGGTTAAAGGTAATATTTTATTTTTTGAATATAAAGTATTACCTTTGAGAAAATAAGTGATATTTGACTCACATTTGGTAAAGATAAGCACTTTTTTAGAAGAAACAATTCTTCTAATATGTTGAAAGTATACAGTATGCGGCAGCAAAATGGGTACATATGGAAAAACATCAACACCGCCCACTTTCATAAAGAGAAACTGAACAGCCAGAAGTGTTGTTGGTGCCACCCCATCACCTATCTCTAGTATCAATCTTTGTTTGATGCAATTGCCTGAACATGTGTCACAGTACTTTTGAGAATAATTCCGTAATGTTGTTAATGCTTCTGACAATGATAGCAAATGTTTATCATCTATTACAAAATATTGATCTGATAAGTGGAATTTTTCATGTATGGAATTGAGGTGATATATTAAAACACAACTGGAAATAGCTGGCGTCAACAACCGACATTCTTACACCTCTGGCTGACCAGTTTCTGTTTATCTCAACTTATATGGAAGAAATGAGAGTTGGTATACCGATGCTTTTTCCAGTGTACCTAGTTTGCTGCTGCATACTGTATATGCAACGCTGGGAAGAAATGAATAAAGTGTCTTTTACCAAAATACTAGTTTTACTGTATTTCAGTTAACGAAAAACGGAAAATTTTACGACTTATACGATAACATTCAAGCTACATTCATCAACTACATCACCGAACCATAAATACCAAAAACTGATATCACCTTAACAATTCTTAAAAATTAGGCCTCAAGTTTCTAGAGATTTTCGTATATTTTGCAACAAAAGAATCCCTAAATAATTTTCCCAGTTAGTCAAAATAAGCTCATTAGCCTGAAGAATCACAATCAGAAAAAAACAAGTACTGCATATCTTTTGACTTGGCTGGCATGATTATAATAGACATTTATACATTTAAGAAAGGTATTAATTTATTTCTTTTATCTCGAAGTCAAATTGGTCAAATCAAAATTGATTGGATATCCATATTTGTTCCTATCTATTTTAATTTAAAAAAAAAAAAATGATGTCAACTTTTGTTATTTCCGTCTTTTTTCCACGAAATACAACTAAACAACTACCTTGATCAATGGACACGTGATATGTATAACTTTCAATTAAAAATCAAAGGTGTTAATTTTTAAAACTAGAATTGATTGATTGACAAAAAAATATAAAAAATAATTACTAGTAGTCTTGTTGGAAACAGTATTGCGAAAAACAAAATCTAGAACACTCATTCATTCATAGATCGTATTAAAATTGACGTCATCCATTCACAAAAGATTATTATTATTATTATTACCTTGACGGGGCTCACTTTCGACATTGTGTGCATATTAATGATGAAATAATTAGACACAAATTTGATTACATAAACAAATTTAGAAGAAACTAAGGTGAAGGTGATTATTTTGTTACGAAAAAAAAAACCGAACACGTGATTAGAAAAATATATATCTAACCAACATCCGCACTAACCACAAAAGAATAAATTTATATTAATGAATGCACTTCTAGAAAAACGTTCTAATAAATAGATTTAATTAAATTAATTTTTTCTAAATAATTTATAAATATTTCTCATATTTTCCTTGATAATTTATCATAAATAATTGGAATAATCAATTATTCAAAATTATCTTTAATATAATCGCAATAGTTTAAGAGCTTTCACCTGTAATTTCTAAATGTTATGAAAAACTACCTGAAGCAATATTACTATTTTGAGAAAATAATTACAAAATGTTGTTAATTAATTTGTTGATTTTATTTATTAATACTTAAAATAGTAAAAACAATTATAAAAACTTGTAAACTGTTGTAATAGAATAAAAATGGTAAACTTACAAGTTGTTCGCCAGTTAAAACTTCCAAAAGAGAGATCAAATTGTGTCCATCACGTAGATCTTCGAATAAATCGCGAATCTGACGATTTGCCTGTAAATATAAAACAAAATTGAAAATTATGGAAAAAATATGGAAAAACTTTAAAACAATAATAACATGCAAAAATTCATATTTAGGGTAGAAAAACAAAAAATCTACAAAAATCAAATCAAAAAATCTAGAAACAGCACACCAAACTTACAGATGGTGGACAACATGGTGCATTGTTGACGGTAACACACACGTGTAGACACGTGTAATCCTGAAAGAAATCGTTAATATCCATTTTCAAAAATTAACAAAAAGTTTGTAGTAATAAAATACGAAATAGGACAATATAAATAGCAATTAAGGAGAAACTAAATGGACCTAAATACCGATGTCGAGTCGACAATGTCATATTGCTTTTCTTATCACAAAAAAAAACAAAGTAATTTTCTTGTGTGTGTTGTTGTTGTTGTTGTTGTCGGTGGTAATATTATTGTTGTTCTTTTAGACCGGCTAACCTGGTTGTTCATAAATGGATTTCTCAATGTTGCAAGAATATGATCTTTTGTTGTGATGAAAAAATTATTACCAATCCCAATTTTAGCAATTTCCTTCTTTAAACTATTATTAAACTTAGGCCAACTATGATTTAAATTTTTAAAATAGAAATAACGCTCTAATTATTCTGTATTAAAAAAATATTAACACAACAACTTTCTTCTATAGTCTAATTCTAATTTATTGTTTTTTAATTAATATAATTTAAATATTCACAAGAGCTATTATTTCAATCTTCCATCTTTTCTTTGTGTACATTGCAAATTGAATACACTGACTTCTAAGTATATGGATTTTAATTAAACTTTCGTAAAATTCTATTTATAGTTTGTCCTAAAATGTGTTGGCAAATATTGTATCAATACATCAATGAGGGAACGTTAAGAATGCTACACACAGACAGCATCTTATATGGAGGATGTACTTGATAGATAATTGAATAAACACAGTTATTTGTACAGGAGAAGTACTTAATAAGTATAGAGGCAGTGACGGGTTTATGTCAACAAAATTCGAGATGGAATCAAATTTTTAAAATATAACACACAAGTTTGGTGTGTAATCGAAACGAACTTATGCAAATAAATGGTTAAAGTTTGTTATTTACTAATAGTTTATTTATCATCATCTAGGGTCCAAATAATTAGAACAAATGGGAAATTGAATCAGAAATTTTACTTTTCGGTCAAACCAAGCGAGATTGATAATTTTCGTTTACGGTTCACAATTTGCCATCAAAAACTAGTATAATAGTGTAAAATTATAATTCCTGCATCCTGCACACTCTCCGAGATACACAGTAAATTCGTCGTACTGTAGAATTATAAAAATTCTAACATTTATCATAGTGAAGTTGCAAAACTCCCAGAAACGCTTCAATTTCGGTAGTAATCCTAACTGGCAAAAGCCTGAAATAAGCAATCAATCGATTTGAGCCTTGGAAAAATGAAAGTTAAGTGACAAAAAAAATTTTCAGAAAAAAAAAATTAGTGCCAATGCGGAAAAATGTATGTTTCTGGTATATAAATTGCATTATTTCTTCCCATTTTTCCATCATAAGATATGGTAACATTGTGTGCATAAATCTCAATATATTTTTCAACAGTTTTCCCCCACTGACAATAATCTTGACATTATTTAGAATATGACGATGATGGCAATCCTATTTCATTTAAAAATAAGATATTCTTCTCCTGTTCCAGAGTTGACACGCTTACATAACTCTACTCAATACACAGCCGGTAAGGTAAATTCAACCGAGAGTCAAAAATTAGAAATGATGACTTCCTAAGCGAGACAGATGGCAAATACAAAACCTGATAGCTGAAGATTGGAAATTTTCTTTGTTGAAAAAACAATGAAAATGGTTTAAAGATTAGAACTGTGACAATCAGGATTACAAACTGCAACTTGTAGGTCTAGAAGATTCCAAAATAGGCGATACTGCCTCCTAGTAGCCCACTCGAACGGTGTGAGCGGGCGGTGGTAGTCTTGGAACCAATTTTAATACGGCTGCTAAATTTTTGTGTTTGTTCATTGAAAAAGGTAGATTTCCAGGTTGAGGAGGAGTGTTCCAAATCTTCAATTTTAATCAGAACACCAAGGAATCTGAAGCACTAGTAACTCGTCTGTAGGTATAATTAGCCCTTTACGTACAATAATTTTTAGTAAAATACTTAGAAAAGTTTGGAGAATTTCATCAAAAATTTTACATTATCTATTCATTTTTGCTGTTTTTATTGCCTTTCTGTTGCTTCAATTAGAAATATACCTAATTATCAGAATCGACAGATATTGAATTTAAAAAGTAAAAAAACACGTAAGACCATATGGTCAATTTTTGTACCGTAAGTCACTTATTATTTGGTTATAAAAATGGTGGGGAAAAAAGTAGCAACATTTTATTACCAAAAACAGTGTCGTGAAGCATTCGAAAAGTATTAAATGAAAATTTTTCGCTTTTTTCTGTTAAAATTTCATCTTAAAGTCCATATTTCTTACTAGACATAGATTTATATTAAATTTATGTAAATATACATTATGAAATAAGCAAAAAGCCAATGACTCATGTTAGTCAAAGATGATACTTTGTTAAAAACCAAAAATAAAATAATGTCAAAGAGTACATTTGTAATTTCCTGTTATAACAACAAAACACCTATGTATGTATTTTCAGATCATAATCAACATATTTCAGAAAAATTGCTGATGAACTTCTCCCGATTTTTTTCTCTTCAACTTTATTGTGAGAACCACAACATTGATCTTCAAAAAATATATAATATCCAGTTATTAAATTTAGAACAACACAAAAACACACACAATAAATCAAAACCTTGATCTGGATTTTTGACAATTTTCACAAGAAAAACAAACTAATCCTGAATTTTAATCAGAGAACTTCACAAAAAAAAAAAAAATTATAATAAAAAATGAAACCATAAACCTTGTTTTTGAGGTCGAACAAATTTTGCAATTATCTGTTGAATATTAATTGTTATTTTGAATAATTCCAATTGAATTGAGCATAGCTAATCACCAATTATAGTCAAATTTAATTATTATACAATTCAATTGATTTTTTTTTGCTCTTTATATGTATGTAGTTGTTTTCTTTAAGATAAAAATCTCCGGTACTTACTACCATACCAAACAGTAAAATAAACACACAACATACCTTCATATATTTCCAGTGCTGCCATGCATGAAAATGACATATACAATAATTAGTGACAAGATGAATAATGTTTTAAATACAAAAATAAACAATAAATACCTATAATATCATTGAATAGTTAAAATAGAAAGTGTATCTATTAAATTCAATTATGATGAAATAACTACCTACAGTTTACACAAATTAGACCCACACGTTAGAAATTCATAAAACAATAACAGGTATTCATGTCACAAATGATGGAAAAAAAACCCTAACTTGTATTTAAAAAAAAAACCTTTGAAATCCTTTTAAAATTTTGTTGATAATTCTGAAACAGTGGGCGATGTCTTATAGAAAGCTATGAATCATAAAGTAAATACAAGAAGGATTGAATCATATTTTACCATTTAAGGTTCTATTATCAACAAGAATTAAAAAGAAAATGGCCTTAATATTTGAAGGAAAGGGCAACTCTCCCTTTAACAAACTGTAATATAAGAATAAATATTTAATATGATTCATTCGGTTTAATTAATGCAACCATATCGGATTTATTGAAGTTTAAAATAATCACACTAAGGACATATTTATAAAAAGAAATTTCGACATGACAAAGTTGAATCATAATTCTTTTATTTAAAAAAAAAAAAGGCAACACAAGAATTTCTTTTGTTAATAAATGAAAATCACGTCTTTTTATATGAAACAATTGAATTAAAAACATAATAAAATTTATTATTCATTAAAAAAAAATCAAGAATTGTAACTGATTCTACGTGAGATATTATTCCAATACGATTGTTTTAAAACAAAAAAACATAAAACACAGAAAAAGACGATTCTGATTATTCTAAAATCATGGTCTTTTATTATACAATTACATAATAAAAATGGCAAGGCTGTATACAATTTTATCTTTAATTTAACTCGAAATGGGAAGGCTATTTTATTAAAGTAACAACAGGAAGTACAGACTTGATCGAGTATTAAAATCACCCAATAATTTATTGGAATTTTCATAAATCTTGCATGTTTATTGAAATTAAATTTTCCATTATTTCCGTTTTGTGAAAGGAAATCGTTGTGAGTACAATATTTAGAAAATCATCCAACAACAAGGTTATAATTTCATATTTAACCTTAATATTCTTTATCGATCCATCTAATTTTCTCTTCTATTAATATTAGATTTTATCGTAATAACTTTACGTGATCGAAATAGTCTGTATTTGGTTTATATCTCATCAATACTAAATTATTAACGTAATGGAATTTTAGACTTTTATAATCTGTATGGGTGTTGGCTTTTTCTCATTTGTTGAATCCTTTTTTTAATAAATCATGTATGAAAATTTAACCAATAGTTTCTTCTCAATTGTTTATAATTTATTTTAGTTTTCCTTATTGTAAAATATACGTAAAAAGACGGATGCATATAACTGTCAATTTCGAAAACAAACAATACAAACTTCTACTACTACTACTATTACTACTACTACTACTGCATAAAACCGACAAACTATAAAGCTTTACGGGATAAATATTCTATTTATAAAAGGTCTATGTCGTTGACATCTTGGACGGCCACAGTCGTTTTGTTGAAGTTCACGATACCAAAAATAAATATTTGCTTTTCACAATTTTATGTTCTCTTTAAAATAGCCTATGTATATAGATATAAGTTATAGAATTAGTAATAATAGTGTGATCATTCATTATTTCCGCATAAATACAACTTCCTTTCTGTAATTTAGTGTGTAATGATTTTACAGAAACAATACAGGAAATGACTTAAATTTTGAAAATCAAGCATTTATATTCGTTTAGCAATAATCCAACGATTTCTTCCAATTTATGCTCTTTGCTAATCGTTTCTTCTACAACTCTTCACAAAATTACCTTTTTGTTGGGTTCTTAAACCAACCATCCTTCGTAACTTGATTATTTCTCAATATAGTAAACCTGATGTGACTTAATAGGTTGAATATCGAGTATCATAGATCAACCTAAAGTTCCTTGAATGTAAGCTTGCGATGAGGCGAGATTTACGAAGTGAAGAAAAAACGGTCTTAGTGAGTCAAAATATGAACAATAGAACGGGGAGCCATAGGTTAGGACTATACAAAACCTTCTGTTCTTTACAAGTCTATTTGTCTTTCCATAAAATTGGAAATTTGAAATTTTGAAAATTTTAAAATTAAAAATTTTGAAAATTTTAAAATTTTGAAAATTCCCGTTTGTTTTCCTTTTTTTTTCAAAGAAAAAAGTTCGTATCCGGAATGAAAAAACGTTCCAAATCATGTTTTCTATATTAATTAGGTTAATTAATTGATAAAATTGTAGTTTCTCAAAATACTAAGAATTTCAATTTCCGTTTTACTTTTTTTTTTCTTCATCCTTTTCATATAATCAACCAATATTATAACTATCGTTGGTCCAGAATGCAGACATTATCCAGAAATGGTTATAGCTACACAACAACTGGATCAAACAACCATAAATAACTGTTGATAATTTTCTTCTTCTTTCTTTTTTGTCTTCTCTTACTAACACGTAAACGTTAATTTATGGTGTTGAATTATATTAGTAATTTAATTCCCCAAAGGTGTTTTTAAATCAACAGATCAAAATACTATTTTTTTGAAATAAAACATAGGAAAAAACGAAGTAAAAAAAAATCAGAAACTAATAAATATTAGAGAAAGCTTAAGAATTTTAATTTCCTTTTACAACTTATCATATTTTAGTAGATTTGACAATATAATAATTCAATACTAAAAATATAAATTACACCATTTAAGTTGTCCATTTCGCCGTTATAATAACCTGTAGATATATTTGGAATCGACTAAATAACATAAGAGAAAGGAATAATTATTGTGACAATAATATTAACGATAATGATCCTATTAATGTTAACGAAAAAAAGATAAACACGGCAATATTTGTAAGAGAAAAAGATGTTCATGTTAAGCACTTTAATTAATTGTTATTGGAATTGTATTTAACCATAACAGTGCGTTTCAACAATAATTGTAAATAAATTGTGACTTGAATCCACAAATTATTTCAATGTTTTTTTTTTCTGCATAGAAGCCAATCGATTATTGTTGTGGCATCTGATTATAAACCACACCATAACAAGGTGAATAATCAAAATTTTAAGGCGTCAACATAATGTTCAATAATGTAAAACTAACGTTTACAGTGTCTATGGAAGTTAGAGTTCTACAACATTTCTATGTTGGCATTATTTCAGTATAAAACATCAATTTTTGAAAAACTCCCTGAAGTCACTCATTCGAACTGATGAACTTCACAGTTTTTAAAAGACATTTTTCGGGAAAATCAAGAACATTAAAAAAATTTACCGAAGAAAGACACTCCTAAAACCATAATTTTCAAATAAAATAAAAATGACGAATTTGTTTCGATACAACGGACAACTTTTCCATGATTTTCCTCTTATTAATCATTTCGAAAAAAATATTATATTTGTTTTTGTTGAGAAGTGCCAAAGCTATGAGCAATACAGCCAAAGGAAACATAAAAACCAACTAAACAAATGATAATGATATTACCCTTATTGGTTGATAAATAATGAAAAACCATATGCTGTCATCTGGATATTGAGAAGATAACACAACAAAAATGTGGGCGTTGTTTTATTTTAAACAAATTTTAACAAAAAAAATATTTTTTTTTGCGAAAAATCATAAACAAAACCAAATATCCGGTGTACATACTTTTATAATTACCAAAAACTTTCCCAAAATAAAATTTATTATAAATCAACAAATCAACAACACAAAAGAAATAATTATGGTGTAATAAATGTAAATACTTATATGGTGCCACAAAAAATATATATATGTATAGCATAAGTATCATTATTACATATGTATTGTCACTATTAATGATCTTACCTTTTTCAGATGTTTGTTGACCCATTTCGTGAATGTTTTCTTTTGGACTGCATCTCTTTCATCTGTAATAGAGTAAAACAATTTTTTAAAACTTAAAACTTCATCTTTAATTTGTAAAACATCTATCAAGATAAATGTCCAGACATTCAAATATTGGCGTCTCCATTTATAAGAGATTATTATTAAGAAATGGTAAAAATTTCAATGAAACTACTGTACTTAAATTGTAGCAAAAAAAAAAGTACAACAAACAGACCTCATTTAGAAATCTGTTTTAATTTAAACTTTCCAAATAGAATAAAAATAAAACAAATAGAAATTAATCATTAATTCAAATGATGTTACAAATTTGTATTAAATGACTATATTTTATTAATTTCCAATCAATTTTTGACATTAATCACACGTTAATAATGTTGATTTAATCATAAATCAGTTGATGATTATCAATTGACCAGAAAGACTATATACATATGTATGATATTATCACATTAACGAATCAACTCATCAAATAATCATTTTCTTGATCATTAAATTCTGTAATAAAAGAATCTTTAATTATATCTAGAAATAATCGTTGATATTGACTCACAAAACTTATCATCGAAACAAAAATAAATATTACATAAATTAAAAATTTTTTTCAAAAATTTATATACAATCAATATAAAATATGGCCATGTAAGTAACGTATGTACATATTTACTTGGTAAATATGGAAACCAAATAGTGTTATAATAATGTATCTTCTACTACACTTGAAACAATCCAAAATTAACGTTTATCCATTCAAATATACAACAACAACACCATGAAAAATGGTGAACATGCAAAATCCACCAAATATGGTAAATGGATAATTAAATTAATGAAAACATTATCCAGTAAATTATAATAATAATAATAATCATCATAATAATAACAACGTATGTCGGCATTTATCTTTGATCTTTCACTACAAAACGATTAAAGAGAAGCATGTATTGAAATTCTAATTGATCTTAAACAGACCTTTTTAATAATGGAGATAAATTTTTATTGTTGTACAACACATAAACGTAACTCTATCATGAATTAATTTAAATATTGAATTTATATTTTCATTACCTAATCGTTGATTTTACGTTTATTTATTTATTCTATTTATTGTGTAGGTGAGAACAGTTTTTACACTGTATTTTTAATAACAAATAATTATTATTTAATTGTAAATAAAAATTTGAAATAATTTGCATGTTATAAAGTAATTAATATGGTTGATTAGTTGATTAGTTTCATGTCTTTTATAAAACAAAACAAAAAATTTAAATCAATCCTACCCACATTAGGTTAAGAAATATAACTTGAAATGCCTTCATATATAAGTTTCACACTATAATAATTTTTACTAATTCTTAACATATGGCCACTTTTTTCTGTATCCACTATAGAATACTTTCTAATTATGACCCACTCATAATCAGATATGATTCAGAATAGGAGAACATAATTGAGACAAGTTTTTATTGTTCAAATCTGCGACCGGGAATCGAACCCGAATCGTCAACATATGCTGGGCAAACATGTTACCAATTACACAACAGAGGAGTTGCACTTATTTTGTACGGGTCGAGTCAGTTTGTAATTTATAGGATGCTGGCTAAGTATAGCATTATTTGACAAATAATGGAATTAGTTATGAAATAAGGCTTAATTATCCCGTATGATTGTTTATTGTTATGTACAGTTTTATTTCAACTTATAAGCCATAAATTAAAATTAGTCGTTTTACTGTAAATGTTAGAAAAATGTATGCTTTATCTAGTTTTATTAAGCCGACTTGACTTAACAACAGTAAAAATGATAATATGATAAGGGCATCTATCAAAGGTTTATTAATAAATTCTCAGAGACACTGCAAAACTAATAATGAGTTATACTGCAATTTAGATCTGTAGATTTTTGAGTTGTGAATTAGAACACGATGGATGGTAAGTTGGAAACGGTTTAGTAATAAATCAAAAAGAAAGAAATAAAGTCGACAGTCTTGGCATCTGTTTGGATCGTTATTCTACAATCTGCAATTGAAAATTTAACAAGATAGGAAACTTCATCAAAGTCTATGAAATATACTTAGGAACAAAGATCCTTGAATTTTTGACAAAAAACTACTCGTTATTTTTACCAAGTTGATCGAATTAAAATAGACGAAGTGTATAGACTCTGTTGTAGGAAAATACCAAATTTATGCATACAGTATGTAGCAGCAAACTAGGTACATAGCAGAAAGCATCGGCACCACCCATTCTCATATCTTTCATACAAGTTGAGATAAACAGAAACTGGTCAGCCTAAAGTGTAAGAACGTCGGTTGTTGGCTCCACCTATACCTAATATTTTGTAACAGATGATAAACATTTGCTATCTTTGTCAGAAGCATCAACAAAATTACGGAATTTTTCTCAAAATACTGTGCTACATTTCCAGATAACTGTATCAGACAGAAATCGACACCAGAGATGGCTTATGGGTGGCATCAACAATACTTCTGGCTGTGATGCTTTTCCCTATGTACCGATTTTGCTGCCACATACTGTATATCTACCATTTAAAAGTCAGAGTCAAGACGCTGAATTGTTAATGGTAGGTTACACATGAATTAGGCAGTTATGGATTAATCTGTGATTATCTTAGAAAATAATGAGAATTGTAAACACAAAAATTTTAAAAATCTAAAAAAAAAATGAAATATCAAATCATCTTTAGTATCAATTTTTCCTGCGTAAATTCCACCCTAAAAGAAATTTCATGCTACAAATCTTTCTAAAAGAATGCGATCTTAATAACAGACAGGAGTGTTCTGGCGAAGTGTACCAATGGATGCTTCAATACCGAATGGTCAGGTTTCTTTTGAAAGAGAGATTGAAGGGGGCTGCCAGCCACCTTACCTGGCACACATTGACGGCCAAATACTAGGGATCGGTGCTGGTACTAGTACCACTAGTCAATTTTGATTTCGATCAATGTAAATGAGAAATATGATGATATCATCATCATAGACTAATGCACTCATTTGGTTAATTTTAATTCACTATTTAGATCAACCTACTATTTTAAAGCTTAGTAAATTTTTATTTTTATTGAACCAAATCTTTAAATAACGACTGATCCATTACATGTATCAGTTTAGATGGACCTTTAGATATTTAGAACCTATATTCACTATGCATTCCAAGATTAAAAATAGAGTTTTTGAGGGTCATATAAAGACGAGACATCCAAAAATTAAACTAGGTTATTGTCATACGATTTTCTAATAAAACCAAAAAGCATTTACAAAAGATAAATATGTACACTTTTGTGTAAAACAAAAATACTGGCTTTATAAAGGTTTTATTTATTATTATTATTTTTCAAATTTATGATAAAATTTGAAATTCAAATAAGGAAAAAAGTGAAAAAACATTGATATTTTCGAACATTAAAAAAGTTTCAAAGTGTTCTTGAGAAGATTAATTTCTATCGATTAATCTTTATTCAAGATAATTGCAATTTTTTTTATATTTGTTGTTAGTATGAGGAAAACATTAGCAGTAACAATAAAATATAATTAGAATTTTTTGTTTTGAGCAAAACATTCCTTTTCATATTATACTTTTCCATCGGGACAAATTAAAAATGACAAGGTTATTGTAACAACTTATTGTTATAAATAAATGTGATTTCGCAAAAGGTAAACGTTTAAATAATACCAATTAATCGATCAATCACTCTGACTTATCTATCCGTAAAAAGTTACGTCTCAATTGATTTATATTTATTTTTTAAAATAAATGAATGAACACCAAAAAAAAACCATTACGATATAAGAATTTGTTATTTTTTTTTTTTATGAATACAAACCACAACAATGTTAGAGAGCAAATAAAAAACAACAGCAATATAGCTCCAAACACCATGCGAAAAACTACAAGAACCCACCACCGTACCTGAAGTAGCTTGTACAAATAATTCCCATATAGTACCTTTGAATTTCGTTAAATTTTCTTCATATCCTTGTGGTTTATCATCTTTACGACGATATTTCTCTTGTGGTGGTCCATCATAGATAGCTTCTCTAGGGTCAAACCCTAACCTATCCTTATAATAGGCTTGTGTTGACATTATATTATTTTTTTCACACAAAAATTAAATTTTCATCACAAAATACACAAAAACGAAAATTTCACACAAAAAAATTCACAAATATTCGGACGGTTATTATTATTTGGAATCGTAAAAGTGGGATATCGCCAGTATTAAACCACCAAGATTCCTGAATTTTCGAAAAATCAGCCTCTTTAGGAATGTTTCGTTTTCGTTTCTTATTGTTCGTTATTGTCGTTGTTTGTATCGTTGTTGTCTATAATAGAGGGGCGCTGTTTCAACAACAATACACACTATTTTTGTCGTTGGGGCACTTTATTTTCAAAGGGTCGCTCACTAAAGAAACAATTTTAATGTTAACACATTTATTGGAAATTTGTAGAAAAAAAAATTAATGTCAATGTTGCATTACCTAATTTAAATAAATAAATAAATACCGGAGAATGGTTGATTTTTATTGAACATACACGAACACGCTCAACTATCCGAAGACAACTGAAAACTGACAATCTTTTAAGTTGTTTGATCAGTTCATACATGCGCCAAATCATGTGTTGTTTGGTTGTTGATGTTGACCACATATGGTGCAGTTTTGTTATTAAAATTCGAGTAGGCAGTTATAACATTAACATAGGCTGTGTAGGTGAAAAAGTTTGACGAAAAAAAAAAAATCGTATCATAGACACCAAATATAGTAAAATAGAAAAAATTTTTCGACTACAACAAAATAACAACAATATCAATCGATTCTTATCAGAGATACTGCTATAATTTTATAGATGACACAATTTGTTTATACACAAAAAAAATATGATTAATATCAAAGTGCAACAACACGATAACGTTGTTTTTTTTTGGTTGTATAAAACAAAAGATGAATCAATCATCGATATCGGCTTTTTTTAAGTTTTGAAGTGTTTCAAAGGATAATTACGTCATGTATACCTTGAATCAGAGGCGGATTAAGTGAGTGTCGGTTGATTTTTTCCATTATTAGACAGATTAGGTGTTATGGATAATTTTAGTTCGCCTCTACTGTTGATCGTCAAGAAGTTAATAATTATTGCAGGTATATCCAGTTGAACTACGCTATTTCATTTCTATTACCTGCTTTTTGAGTGGTTATGTCACAAATTTAGGTTGTTTGGGATTTTTTTCCGAATTTCAACAAATTCCAACAAATTAACCCACTTTAAAGTGGAAAAAATTCGATAAAATTTCCAATTGATACAATATTTATTGTAGGCGTTGTTGAAATTTACTTGTTTTTGTTGATATTTAACATAATTTACTAATAATAATAATAAGAATAATAATAAAAACAATAAAGTGGGTGGATGATTTCATTGAATTTAGTAATTGTTGCTTGATTGTTGTTGACCTAATAAATACAATTAAATTGAAGATATTGATATTTACATTAATTTAATTATCAGCTTAAAATACGCAACAGAGGGTTACAATAATAAAATCAATTACTTTGCATCCTGAAAACCTTCCATTTTATGTTTATCAAAGAAGAAAAAAAAATTACAACAAGGTTTTTGATGCAAATATGGAAAAATTTCTAAAAATGGCAATAAATTGCATAAAAACAGGAAAATTTTATCAATAGAAGATCTATTCAATTCTTGGAATTGTTCAGATGGATCTAGAATTATTATTCAAAAGAAAAACAACATCAGGGATGATACAAATCGTCGACATAATTAATAAAAAAGAATCAATTTTTTTGGATAAAAATCGACCCATTTACCTAATTATGGATGTTATAAATTTTTATCCCAAAACAATAATGACGTATTTTGTCACTTGTTTACTTCTAGATTACATTTTGTATCTATTGGATTTGCACCATTTCCCTAAAAGGTAAGAACGGTTTTTTCTAGAAATTCCAGTGGGTAGATCGTTGGTATTGTTAATTCTAATGTTAACCCACATGTAACACGTTTTTCAACAACAACCACCTAAAAAACGAGAGAAAAAAAAATGGTAACGAATAAATTTTTATTTAAGAAAAATTACAATAATAATTATGAAGTATCATAGTTTTCTTGGAAATCATTGAAGTGTTTGATTTCATCATTTCTGTGGTATGAGAATCTTAAGTAAGTATACCATATCCACGGACCTAATTGAATCTTGACACAAACCTAACAACATTAAACTTCCCAACTTTACGGGACGGAATCTAGAAACTATACAGCCGTCAGGTTGGTGCCATCTTTCTAGTGATATTTTCAGGTCACCTGACCGCAATATCCAAAGTAATTAAATTTAAACTAATTAATATTTTATAAATTCTTTTCTTCCTGTTATGTACATGAGCCTCCCAACAATTAAAAAATAAAATGCACCAAAGTACACATTAAAATTTAATTCCATTAACGGGTACTATTTTTCTTTGCGTAGACAATGTTGTCTAGTGATATTTTTTTCAAGTAAAAAACTCAATTAGGTCCTTGGATTTACTTTAGCCACAAATGATATCAAAAAAAAAAATACAACAACTTTAAAATGGATGAGCAAGAAAGAGAGTGAGAGAAATAACGTCACATTTTTTAAACTCAATTCAAGAATTTGCAATTAATTCTAAGAAGTTGACATTCATCAAGTAATGTGAACTATGGAAATTGTGCTATTTTTATCGTCTTCAACAAAAAGCACCAGGATTTCACAGGTTTTTTTTGTTGTTGTTGTTGTAAACAATTACACATAAAATCCATCCATATAAAGATTCTTATCCTATTCCAAATTTACTCACCATATATTGTTAAAATAATACTCATCATCATTACTATAAGTAGTAATCAATATAAATGCTAATTAGTAATTTTTAGAAAAATAATTAAAGTGACGATATTCATTTAACGTTTACCACTTTATAGAAAACAAGTTTTAACACCTACAGATTTCGTGCAATTTAAAAGAGAATTCGTAAATTACATATAAGAAAAAATAATTATCTTAGAACTGATGCTAATAATTTACAAGGTACTTTATTGAGGTGTCCTTTCAAAGGGCCCCAGCAAAAATAAGTTACTTGATGAGATAATACCCAGGTTTTTTAACATTAATCAGGTAAGCTCTACTTTGTTTAAAAACTGGAGGATCAAATTTTGTGTGTAAATATCGTAATGGATCCATGATGTAACCGAATACTACGTTTACACAACATCGCAAACAGTAAGTCCATTTTATAACGTGTAAAGGCAACCGATATAGAGCAATTTGAGATATGTTAGGAAAAGTGTAACTTACTAAAGTGAAGTTAAAGTTATCGATAGGTCTTTAGGGCGGTTTCAATTTACGGCCGGTGGCGAGGATTCTAATTAGATGAATTGGGCAAGCGGTGGTGAAGATGTATAGTTGATTCATGACGCTCAAACATCGTGACGTGGGGGAAGGGGGTACAGAGTAGGATGGATAACGTACTTGCAAACGCCGTGATGAAATAAGATGGGAATATGTATAGGCTCCACCTTACACATGTTTATATCGAGTAAAAACAGTATGCATCCCTTATCTACTGAATACAAAACTGTTCAATTGCAAGTAGCACAAAGTAGGCAGTAAAATCTCTTTGTTGAAAGCTACTGTAACTAGGAGGTGCGTCGTTGAACGGACGCGTAATATATTAACAGCTGTTACCATCTATTGAATAAATTTTCAAATTCTTATTTACCAATATTATTATTATTAATTACGTTATGTAAAAGATATTTTCTACTACTGTGACAACAAAATTTAAATATTTACATAATTATAACGATATTTCTAAAATTTATTAATAATCGTTAAAAATACAAAAAATTTAAACAAGAAATCAAAAATAGACTTACAAGAATTTCTATTAAATTTTGTTATTTTAACTCTTGGTATACGAATTTGTTTAAAATTCCACATTATTGTTAAAAAATCTAGCAATAAACTAACAATAAAAACTCGAAAAATTCTCTTCAATGATTGTATGTTAGGTGTGTGTATTATTGATAGAATAATAAGCTCTATTTTGTCGTTTTTTTTTTCTAGGTGTGGGTTAGAATTATTCAATTAAGAAAGAAATAATTCCAATTAAAGACAAATTACACCACAAAATTTTCTCTTTTTAATAAAAGAATTTATTAAAGAAATAATGTTCATCCAACCCTAGATAATTTATTGAGATTTTATAGATTATACAGTAACAACAAGATCAAGGAAGTCGTTTCTATAATGATAATAATAATAATAATGAGAAGAAACAACGACAAATAGAGGGGAAGTATATATTATATACAGAAAACACCAAACCATCCCTACTTTTTGAATGATTTTCATATGGTTTTTATTTAGATAAGATGTCATCGACTTCTCTCTATTTTCTGTATGTACGCCAAGCTTATTGTAAATAAAACAAATATCTTTAATATTTCTATTTCAACTGTATGTGTTTTATTTTAAAATTTATTTATTATATAACGATGAAATTAATGCAAGAATTTTTCTTTGACAAAATAAAACATTCGTAAACAAGTGGGCGAATAAGTGTTGCGTGTTTTATAAAATTTGAATAAACCAACCAACCATCTGGATTAGTTTTTAAGATTTTCCTTTTTATTTCTTTAAGGTCTTGAAACTTTCACATCATGGAAATGATTTCATAATAATCCATAATATTATGTGGAAATGTAGGTTTTAATAATTGAAATTGTTATAAATGTCGATATATTAACAATAATAAGAATAATCAAAATAGGACAACAAAAATGTCTAGACAACAGCTCGTTAATTTTAATTCCTTGTTTAGAATCTATTGAGATCATTCTAATATATTAGCGGAAGAAGAAAAAATCTAATGTCTGTCTATAGATCTCTGCAAAAACGTTTGTTCGCCTCCAATTTTAACAATACAGTCGTCCCAGAATGACTTGACAGCGGAGTGATTGTGAACAAGGTGAGCATCTTGTGACATTTTGTTGTTATCAACCAAATTTGGAGAGATTTTAGATACTTTGCAATTATTGCTTACAAAAATTTGATGAAATTCACCTTACTTTATAATGATTGGCAATTCTCTCTTATTTCGAATTTATTTCACAACATACTAGACAATGAAATAAAATAAATTTGGCTTATCATTACTGACTGTTATTAAAGTAAAACAAATTATCAGGTAAGAAAAGGTCAAAATCTATGAAATTCAAAAGATTTCGAAATTATTTCGATGCAAAACAATAAGATTCACGATAATGGCATTTATTTTGAAAATGTTCTCAAGAGTTTTTTGCTAATAATTGAACTTTTTAAATCAGGTGAAAATTTGCAGTTATTTCCTAACAAAATTGAAGTGTAATTTTGCTAAAATGCTCTGACTGAAATAAATACACCGGCAGTTGTGGTGAAGCAGTAGGGATACCATTACAATGTTGGTGTAAAATTAAGTCACCGATTACAGCGTCCCCACTCTTCCAATTCATGCGCTATATACACTGTTGGTTCTTCTAATACAAACATTCGAAAAAAAATTTGTCTGATAAATTTGCCGGCAGATGTTCCATTATGATCATGACAAAAATTGAAGAGGGTGTGATGTTTAAAGAAAGCTCTAAGGGTGGATGGAATTTCTCCACGACCTACCGCTTATTTAATGTTTATCTAATTCTAAACTATGCGAAACCCCTAAAAATACTTGGCGCTGCTATTTTTCCAATGTTCGCACTAGAAAAACCAACACTGTATATACAGCGCATGAATTGGAAGAGTGGGGACGCTCTCTATAGTAACTCAATTTTCAACCGATGAATTTCTAAAATGTTGTAAACTGTAGCTATAAAATTAAAATTTGAGGAAATACCACTGACACAGTACTTCCAAGAAGAATTGGTAATCATTTTAGAAATACATATAGTGAATGGTCATAAATTACAATACAGATCTGCATTACTAATCCCATGGTATTTGGGTATAACTAACTACTATCCGGAACAATACTAATGAAGATAAAAAAAAAAAAATGTAAATTTGTGCCCGTGTGAAGATCTATTATAAAAATTAATCAGCAACATTCTATTCTGTAATTATAGTTAGATGATCATGGAACGCCACTCTCAGGGCTACATTTTAATAAATTTGTTCCTATGGTAATCTATTTACTTTACAGTCGGTCTAGTGTAACTTGGTATCAACATTGAACAAATTATTCAAAAAATGCCATTTATCGTTGTACTTTTCCGCATGTTTGAAATTCGATATTGACAAATTGCTCCCACTTTCACTGTTTTCACATCAAAAGTGACCTACTGGGAATTTCGAAATTAGCACTTTTATCAAATTTTTCCAACTCATTTTCAATAGTTTTTTTTTTTTTAACAATTTCTAATTATCAACGATATAAAATGTCCTTCAAATTCTACATTATCAATTCCTATGACGAATTTTCCTGTTTGGCAACTAACTCTACGTCCAGGTGGGATTTATAGGACTGGTTATATATTAAATATAAGATAACAATAACCGACATTCTAGTTTTTATCAAGGAAAAAAACGATACTCTACTTATACAAACAACAGATAATAACAATAATAACAACATTAGAGTCTTTGTTGAAATTTGACAATTCCATAAGGCAATTTTATGCGCATCAACAGACGTTTTGATATATGAGTATGTAGGTATGTATGATTTTGACCGAAGGGCTTATTTTGAAAAAAAAAGAAAAGAAAAAGGAAGATGAAAAAAATATCAACAACGTTCAAGGTCTACCGGCTCGTTTTGCATACCATTCAGCTTTTAATCTATTTCAAAAATCCATCTAACCAAGAAAAATTATTGAAATTATTGCAACATTAACATTAATTTTGAACAATCATAATTATTGCGAAAAGTAAAAACAATCCTATCTCCTCTCTAACCTCCAGAGAACACCTTCTTCTTTCATATATAGGAAGAAAACAAACCAGGACCGCATTCCATGCAATTTTTACCATTATTGAATAAATTATTAAACTACGGTACACTTGATCCGTGCGCATACACACACACACACACACACAATTAACAATTGTTCACGAAACCATGACACTTTGATAATTAAATTCACCATATGGAGACGATGCGGATTTTCGTTTAATACACCACAATACAACTTTTTATTTCTATAAACATTTTATTTTGACATTATATATACGATATAGATTTTTAATGTGCCCACGTAGTTAGATTTTGTAACATGCTCTCCTCTATACAGTTAAAGACAAACTATTCACCTGTCCAATATTAAGCGCATGCGTTATTTTTTCCAACTTATGTAACTTTACTCAGTCATTTTCTATCATTCTCTATTCAACTTTAGAAAATGACGATATAACGTTTATAAATGTTTTGAATTATTTTTGAAACTAGATCCAATACGGATTCTAAAGAGACAAATATTCATCTGTGTAGTGTAGAGCTTTTTTTTTTAACAATCTGATAACTATTCATATTAGTAACCAATTGAGCATAAAAATACCACAACAAATTGATGATTGATCATTGATTTTGTTCTTCAATAAGATTATCATATTTAATCAAATTTTTCCAAAAAAAAAAAACAAAGTTAAGGTTGATGTCCTCCTGTAATTCTTACATTACTACAGAAGCAACGGTATCCTGCTTGACATTAATGGATTTGGGAAAATTGAAGCTTTCCTCAAAATTCCAAATTAATGCAAGAATTTCGGTTTTGATCAAAATTAGGCCAAGTACCCAACGATCTATATGAAAATTTAGGCCAATTTCTATACAAAACAGTTTTTTCCCACAAGCAAATTTATAAGATTATTGCGGAAATAACTTTGAAAGACAAAAGTAGAGGTTTTATAGAAAATTTTATTAAATTTCCCACATCTTTACACTTTTATAATGGAAAGAAGAATAATAAAAATTACAGTAAAGTATATGCAACCAAATATACGGCACCCAATGCGGAACTCTTCAAATTCATCAATTTTTCAGCTACAGTACAAATACTATATCAAGATTTAAGAAGTAATACATTGTAAATTAGTGTAACAGTAAAATGTAACGGATCTTGGTACAATTTTTCCATTTGGAATGAATTTACCACGTCCAGAATATCGTTAAATTGGAAACCTATAAATAAGAGAATTGGTTTGAGAATTTTTTCAGAAAGCAAAACAAATTATCAATGCTCGAATTATAAAACAACAAAAATTATAAACAAATAAAAGTGTCTTTAGTGAATTAAATGAACAAAATTTTTCCCGTATTTGTTGATAACACTACTAATTACAATTTAAATTTACAATATCAAAGGTAAGATTAGAATTAACACTATCTTAATAATCAGTTAACGTGTAGGTAGACATAATTAGCATTATAAAACCGCCATTATAATAAACATAGGTGTAACAGAATTGTTTTAGAAAAAAAAATGTTTGCTTAGGCCCGGGGTTCATCTTCGGTTCCTTATTCCTGAATTAGCATAGTTTGTGGCTGGCTTAGCCTTATATTGCTTGAACATTTAACACATTTTACTTTGCGTTGTAATTGAAAAATTTTACGAAAATTAATTTCATATCCAATATTAAGTCGAGATTAAAGAAGGGAAGCTGAACCGGGCCTTAAACAGTACGTACAACAAACTTAATCTCTAAGTAAATTCTGTAAGTTTGAAGCGTACTGTGACTTTACAAATATTAGTAGTCGAACTATTTTTATACTATTCCCGTTTGTTTGTTATCAATATTAACAGCCCCTAATTAAATAATTAGTAAACGAAGGTGTGTGCATCTGGCGTTGAAGCAGACAATATTGAGAATTTCCACATCAATCATCCCTCTATAAATATGTGTTCCAAAATATTTTTGAAGCCACTATATAGTTGGTTTATTTCGCTTTATTCAACCTGACTTTAATGTGAACATAGTAACAATATTGAACAAATTGAAGACGTAGGGGGACCTTATCTATGAAGTTTAATATGAATAAACTACAGTGAAACCTCCATATGCGGACACTTCTACAGTACGGACAGTCCCATTTAGGGACACTTTACCGATATACTGGCACACTATCTTATATTTATATATAAGAAAAACTCTTCTATACGGACACCGGCACCCTCTTATACGGACACGGACACTACATTCTTATATAAAAGCTTTATTTAAACCTCTCTCTTGCGGACATTTCAAGTACCTAACGAATAAAATTGAATACATGCAAAGTAAGCCTAACTTGTTATCTTAACTGACATTGCTATGTTAAGCTTTTCTGAGAATAGATATTGATTATTTCTTATTTTGTTTGGCTGAATTCAATGTGAGAATCATTGTTTAGTATCACTATATGTCTTAAAATGACTCCTCATCGTAACGAATTAACTCTCAAAGAGAACTAGAAGTCTTTCTAGACCAAAAATACACAGGCTGGTAACATGCCCGACCTGTCGGAGGGGGTTTCACATTAACCAATAGAATTTAGACGTCTCGTTATATCTGACTATCCACGGCGGACAAGTTGATGATGTGGGCATGTCTTCGCGGTGACCTAGTTCTCAACCTGTGTATTTTTGTTCCAGCAAGACCTCTAGTGCGGTATTACAAAAATTGCGGAAAATTTTTAAATACCCCAAGACTTAGTTGGTCACAGTATTGAAAATTGAAAAGCCTCAAGTATCGTAATTGTAAAGAGTAGGTAGCTGAAGTCTCCCAGAACCTAAAACTCTCTTATAAGGACACCTCCTATTGTGTACAATATTTTCTTCTTCCATGAGTGTCCGCAATAGGGAGGTTTCACTGTATTTCTTTTAAGAAGTCCCAATGTCCTCCGTTCTCGTTACTTTTGTTGCTTTTTTTTTAGGCTAGAAAGTTTGGATTGATTATTGTGGTTCTACGAGTAAACACGACAAAAAAAATTGTTGAATTATTTCATTTTAGATAAAAGTCCATTTATTGATAACATTAATCATTAACGATGCATAAATTTAAAAACAACAAAAAATGATCAAAAGTCAAAACAATTAACAACTTTTTACATCATTCGGCAATGTTAAATTATACCAATGAGTTCACCTTTTAAAAATATAAACAAATTGCTTTTAATTCATCAACATTATTAATATAAATTGCGTTTATTATTGATACATAATTAAATTTTCCTTAATTCATATAATTAAACAAAAATCCAAAGACTACTAATTATTATTATTAATTTTTGAATGAATGAATTTAAACAAAAGCAACGAAACAGGTGTTATTTTTAAAAAAATAATAAAGCACCTGCTACTGGCGTCATCTATCAATAGCAGGTTCAAACTTTAGTACGAACTAGAATAGAATACTATTGATGTAAACTTTATTCCAACGTTGCCACACTTATTCTCTATTTGTTTCTTTTTTATACTAATTGTAAGTGGGAATAACCCTTTACTCAACTTAAAGAATACAAATAAAAATAATTTTATGCTCAAATTGTATCGTTTTATGCCTACCCTTAACTGATATAAATTAACTAATTAAACCCTTAAAAAGATTGACTTTAATTAAATTGATTTAATCAAACTATTAAAAATAATCCGATACGACTTTGTAAGGAAATTAAAACACAATTACCTTGAGAAGGTCGGCCAAATTCAATTTTAATCAATATAATTTATAATAAAAGATTGCGCAAAATCATTATGGTCTTGTTTTCTTCTTGTAAATATATATAAAAAGTCGAAGAACTCTTTTATAAACGATTTCCTACACAACAATTACAGTTTTATGCTTGACAAAACATGGAAAAAAATAAAGAGCGAGAAGATTTAATCATGATGATTTTTTTTTCTCTCGATTGAGAAATAAAATAATAAATAACGTTAATTAAAATTGAAATCAATTATGTAATATTTTTTTTTCTCTCTAAATTCTATGCATTGTAGCACTGTAGAATAACAACAATAACAAGGTCAAGGTTCTAAACGATGCAATGAGCTTTTTCTTTGTTGAAACTACAAGAATTGTACAGAATAAAGTGATGAAAGAAAAGAAAACGTAGAAAAAAGTTACAATAAAACAATGGCCGCTTCTAGCTATAGGTAACAAGAAAACTAGGGCGCAAAAATTTAAGGGCGCCACTGCCAGCATCAATTAAAATATTATTTTTGAACTATATGAGCAAAAAATATTAAGTCTTTCTGTGGGGGAGGGACAAGATTAAATCTAAGCCACTAAAAACTTAGAGCCGGTTCTGCACAAAACCAAAAAGTCTAGTAAACAAAACAAAAAAATACGTGGATTTCTCTTTGTATTTTGTGTGTAGCCCTCCTCTTGAAAATTATAGACAGACCTATTATTGTTTTCCAGCTTCTTGTCAGAATATTCTCAAATATATTAATAACAATAGACATTATTATTGTTGATGTTGATATTTACATTAAACAAAAATACAACAATAGAGTAGTTCTTTATTAAATATACATCGTCAAGATAAAATTTCTAGAATAATTTTTTGAAATGATACTATTTGAAGAGTTCTTATTTAACAATCTTTTGATGGACATCTTCCTTATAATTATCTTTTTTTATTCTATCTCTGACAAATCTTTGTTTCTTCGAATAAAAATTACATAATTGTTAACAATAGGGAATTTGGGAGAAAAAAGTACGGTTTTTTTAAGTTCTTCTTAAAAACAATTTAATGGAATTGTACCCTCTTTTAACGTCGATTTTTTTATTCTTCTTTTGTTACTCAACAATGCGGTTTTAAAAAAATTGGAAATCATAAAAAATCGATCTTTCACCTCTAAAGAAT